>BRDA01012547.1:53894-78704 GCA_036984385.1 Crenuchus spilurus | reverse complement strand
TGTGTGTGTGTGTGTGAGAGAGAGAATGTGTGTGTGTGTGTGTGTGTGTGTGTGAGAGAGAGAATGTGTGTGTGTGTGTGTGTGTGTGTGTGAGAGAGAGAGAGAGAGAGTTTGTGTGTGTGTGAGAGAGAGAGAGAGTGTGTATGTGTGTGTGTGTGTGAGTGAGAGAGAGAGAGAGAGAGTTTGTGTGTGTGTGTGTGAGAGAGAGAGAGAGTGTGTATGTGTGTGTGTGTGTGAGAGAGAGAGACAGAATATGTGTGTGTGTGAGAGAGAGAGAGAAGAGATGAGTTTTATTCTCAGGTTACATCTTAGAGATCTAAGGTACTATATATAGAGGAAGGACGTCCCTCAGCTCATCAACACAGAAACCAGAGTATTCATAATATTCACAAACACGAACAAAAACATTTAAAAAATACTAACAACTGCCCTGTTTAGCTCCACCCTTTATAACTATTGTTGATGAGACAAACAGAATACTGATAAAAATCTAATTTAACATAATGAGAAACTGTAGAACACAGCTAAGTTTCACATGTAAAAATGGACTGATTTTCAGTGCTGATGAAAGAGAAACACTAATGCAAAGCAATGAAGAAGAAGAAGAAGCGGTACATTTATGAATCTACTTTCATTCAAAAAGGTAAAGTGTCATAATTATATTCATTACATGTGACAATTTAAGTCTCTTTTTAATGTTGATGAGTTTGGCTTACAGCTCCTGAAAATCAGAAATCCAGAATCTCGGATTATTAGAATATTTCATTTTGAGTAAATTAATATTCAAACTGTATCAACATTCTAACCAAAAATGTGCTTTACATGTAATGGATATAAAATATATGACAGTTTACCTTTTTAAATTAAATTCTGTTCACAAATGAACTTTTTCACAAGATTTTTGGAGATGCACTAGTGTATACAGCCCACAGTCTAGACTGGAATCTCATAGAAAACCTCTGGAATGTGATTGAGATCTGTAATAAATTCAGCACATAAACAGAAACATAGTTAAAGCTTAAACCTGTAATTTTACACATTTCATGTTGCTTTAATCAACCACTAATAGAGACTCTGAGTGTGAGTGTAAGACATATGTGTGCATGTGAAGAACGTTATGTATGTATGTGCATGTGTAAGAGAGAAATGTATCTCTCCCTGCCTCTCTCTCTCTCTCTGTATGTGTGTGTATGAGATAGATGGAGAGAGAGAGAGAGAGAAAAAAAAACAGAAGTCCTATTTGAGCTGTTGGGGTGATGAGAGACAGATTTCAGACACATGCAGTGAGCTCTCAGTAACAGTATTATAATAAACCTCTATTCTCTTCTTTAATCATCTCATTTCCTGCTGTCTACTTTTATCTCATCCTATTTCTTGTCTTCTCTCCATATTTGCCTCCATCATTTTATCACCCTCTCGTTATGTGGCCATATAAAGTATGATTAATATGATATAAATATTACTGTTAATTTACTAATTTAACTTTGTCTGATGCCAAACATATGATTTATAGCAGTAAGTTAAGGGTACTTTTTCTTTTCTTTTTCTTATTTTTTCTTCTCCTATCTTTATACGTCTGCTGGCCCTCTTCTCAACTGAATTTCCCGTTTTAAATTGGTTCAGTCTTTATAAAGCCTCCCCGCTCACTATATGCCCTGCTTTAACACCCCCTCCTTTGTCCTCTCTCTCCTCCTTTCTGTTTGTTCCAGCAATCCCTCCACTCCCACCACTCCAATCCAAACTCCACAGAATCACTGCCTTCAGTCAGCGCTATCTTCCAGGATCCATTCTTCCTGGTGGAAACTATGTGTATCTTCTGGTTCTCCTTTGAGCTTCTGATGCGCTTCGCCTGCTCCCCAAGCAAGATGCACTTCTTTAAGGATGTCATGAACGTCATTGACTTCTTGGCCATCATTCCTTACTTTGTTACTCTGGGCACAGAGCTGGCTAAGACCAAAGGAGGAACGCCCTCCATGTCTCTGGCCATTGTCAGGGTCATCCGTCTAGTCAGAGTCTTTCGGATCTTCAAACTGTCACGCCACTCAAAGGTAAGGTTGAACAATATAGTTATTCAAATATTCACATTTCTAACCTTTGAAAGTCAGTTGTTCAGAACTCACATTTAAACAATTTCCCCCAAATGTGCTCAATCAGCCAAGACATTTGGTGTCCAAGGATTCCTTCTTTATGTTTACTTCGGAGCTACAAGTCTAATCTATAATACTTAAGATAGCTGTCTGTAATGTAGCATCAGGTTCCATTACATACTATTTTCAGAATTTGCAATTAAAGTACAGACCACTTAAAATTCAAATTCTTTTGGCATTTCACAGCAAATGGTTGTAAGCGTGGGTGCAGCAGGAGTTGGGAGCAGGCATGGATCCAAAAATGTGACTTTGAGCAAAACAATAGAGTGTGGCTATGATACAAACTTGACTTGACAATAATTGACATAAACTGACAACACAGAAACTATGACCAAAACACAGAATGACGGATGCAGACTGACACACTGGGACGGCTTTTAAAGCACGATTTAGGAGAGGGCTGTAAACAGATGGGACACAGGTGCGTACAATGAACTTGATGACATGACATGACTTGGCTGGGGGTAGAGGATGAGACATGACAACATACAAACACACATATGACAGACACAGAGGAGGCTAGGGGTGTGGCCACGGATGTGGCAGGGTCACAATGTTCCAGACATGTGGACTCGAGTCACATGACTTGGACTTGAGTCTGACTCGAGTCACCAAACTGATGACTTGTGACTTGACTCGACAACATCACTAAAGACTTGTGACTTGACTTAGACTCTACCTTTACTGACGTGGACTTGGAATTGGACAGATGTGCGGGGCAGATGTGCATTAGCAACAGCAGGGTTGCCAGGTCCCCAAAAATCTCCATCCCGATGTCTGACATAAAACGTCCTATAAAACCTGACACCAGCCTAAAATATAGAGCGTCCAATCACAGATATTATTGTTAGCATTATTATTTTTAGTAGTAGTAGTAGTAGTAGTAGTAGTAAAGATAATGTAAGAAGAACATACTGTACATCCATGATTGTTTTTCTTTGCATTTAAAACTACCTTTTCCTCTACTACCTTTTAACCCCTTATGGTTTTAACACCACAGTTATACGCTCAGAATATATCTGTTACTATACATGTTTTTTTACGGCTATGACTGTGGTGTACACAAGGAGTTAAAGGGCACTGAACAACTGAGTGTGAAGAGCATTGGGGTAGACTTACTATTATTAGATGACTGATTGGAATGAAATCTGAACATATAGATTTAGAGTAAAGGGATGTTAAATATTAAATAATATTTAATAAATAGGTTAAATAAATGTGTTAAATATTGAAATGATGTTACGTCTGGTGACTTGACTAGGACTTGAAGTTTAAGACTTGGGACTTGACTTGAGACTTGCTTGTATTGACTTGGGACTTGACTCGGGACTTGACTGTAGTGACTTGTTCCCATGTCTGCAATGTTCTATTTCACAGGGGTTTTCACAACCGTGCATTTGGTAGGGTCTTACTAATAGCCTAAAAATGAGCATGAAGCTAATTATCAGACTTGTGCTTAAAACTGTATTGAGTTGTGGACTTCATTATGTTGTTTCTGTTATCTATAAACATGGATTAAGTATTATTTTGTCAGTACATTATGATATACAGTGCTGGGAGCCAGTCTATTTGAGATTACTGAACTTGATGTGGATTGTTGATTTATCAATGCAGTTTGAATGATGTTAGTTTGTGGGGTACAGTTTCTCCTGTTTAAAACGAAAGACGCAAAGTTTAGATACTAAAATACCTTGACTGAATGCGTACATCTGAAGATGGAAAGCTATATTTGAAATATAACTTTTAGGGCCCCGAGTAGCTCAGGAGGCTAAGACGCTGACACTATGATCAGAGAATCGCGAGTTCGAATCCTGTCATGCTGTTTGCCATCAACAGCCGGGGCCCAAGAGAGCAAAAATTGGCCGTGCTCTCTCTGGGCGGGTAGATTGCGCTCTCTCTCTCTCCCTATCACTCTCACATTGCAATGTCCGCTGGCTCAGCCATCTACTGATTGGTCCATTCAGAGCTGGGATCCTGCGCTTTCCTCAGAGCATGTTGGCTTCCCAGTGTCAGTGTATCAGCGGTAGTTTGAAAAGTGGCGGTAGCTTGGCTTCACCCTCCTAGAGTCAGGGACATTGCAAAAATCATGGGGAGAGTCCTAATGGATGGGATGGGCTAATTGGCTACTACTAATATAAAAATAAATAAATAAATTAATTAATTAATAAAAATTAAATATTACTTTAATTACACAAATTCTATGATGAATATGGATAAGAGTACATTTGAATAACCACATCTGTTACTACTCAAAGGGCTTGCAGATCTTGGGCCAGACTCTGAAGGCCAGCCTGAGGGAGTTGGCTTTGCTCATCTTCTTCCTCTTCATTGGTGTCATCATTTTCTCCAGTGCTGTCTACTTTGCAGAAGTGGACAGCCCAGATACAGCCTTTATCAGCATCCCTGATGCCTTCTGGTGGGCTGTGGTCAGCATGACGACGGTTGGCTATGGCGACATGTACCCTGTGACAGTTGGGGGGAAGCTGGTGGGGTCCATGTGTGCCATTGCTGGTGTGCTGACAATTTCACTGCCTGTTCCGGTCATTGTGTCCAACTTCAGTTACTTCTACCACCGCGAGATGGAGTGTGAGGACAGCCAGGAGTACACACATGTTAACACATCGCTGTGGGAGAAGGAGGAGGAAAGTGAGGGAGAGGGGGAGGGAGAACAAGAGGGAGAGGGAGAGGGAGAGGGAGAGACAGAGAGGCGAGGAGAGGGGGACTATGTGCCCCAGAACAGAGAAGAAGCATGCAGAGGCATCTGTGCACCACTGAATGGGACATTACTGGCCGGCCTATGTGCAGGAGAACAGAGGAGAGGAAATGTTCATATTCGAGAATCACGGGTCACTGAAGTATGAGAGAATGATAGGGAGAGAACGTGAGGAAAACAGTGAGAAAAAAGCAAAAAAAGAAGAGTGATAGAGGAGGAAATGACAGAAAAGAGACAGGGAAAAGACCACAGATCAGTCAGGTGTGGAGAGAGATATTTAACACATGCTTTGGAGTTATATAGTAATGACTTACGTGGCCATGTCTGTAATGTTTTGACTTTGGGTTGAGAGAGAGCGTGAGAAAGAGAGAGAAAGGGAGAAGTGGGATGACCTGCCTGACTGAAGAATCTCTAGAAAAGTCTCAGGAACTTTAGGAGATGAGACTCACAAATGTGTGTGGAAACATGCACAAAACACAAATAAAAAAACAAGAGCAAGAGGACAAAACAGGAATTTTCCAGTGACTTTCCACAAACGTACACGTTACTGTAGCCTATGCAAGCAAAAGGGGTCTTTATATTCTTACATTTCTATTAATGTTTATCTGCATTTGTGTTATTATGTATCTATTTACTATATCTGGAGAGTTGCAGTCATTGTCTTTACATTAAACTCTGTGTGGAAAAAAATCCACAAATAATTGTGCTGACTGAAAGAGTGCAGTGACAGAAATGACAGATTAAAAACATTTTGGTGGCAAATACTTTGAAGTGAATTGCCAAAAACATACTTCTTAATAGGGTTTGGAAGGAAACACTAAAACTTAAAGAGAACAGCCAAAACACAAAATAAATGAATTGTAATAAGGACATGTGAGTATGAGTGTGTATGTATTTTTGCGTGAGAATGTGTCTGTGTAAATGTCTTTTATCAGAAGTGTATTTATTCTAAAAGCAGTGTGAACCTTATTTACATGTGTATATTTAATAAAGATTATTTTCATCACTAAACCAGTGTGTGGCCTGAAGGGGTAGAGTCAGTGTTACAGGACTGCTCTGAGTTTACTGTTTCAAATGGCAGTTGATGTAAATGAATATGCAACATCTGTCACTTGGTTCATCAAGAAGTGTGTAGATGATGTGACTGAAGCTAATTTGCTCACTTTCAAAACAAAAACTATGGATAAACAGTGAAGTCCACAGTCTGGTGAAAGCACATGATGCTGCCTTCAAATCTAACTAGGAACAGCAAGGGACTCAAAGCTGCCACACACAACCTGAAGGCTGGCATCAGAGCTGCTAAGCATAAGTGCAGCATACAAACTGCAGCCTTCTTGAACATCAACTCAGAGGAATTCCATGCAATCATTGACTATAAGTGCAATGTCTGCTACTCTACAACCACAGATGCCTTCCAAACTTGCTAAAGAAGAGACCTCTCAAGTCAGAAAACAGCAGGCCCAGATGGAATCCTAGGTAGTCCTAAAAGCATGTGCCAACCAGCTAGCAGCCACCATTACAGACATTTTCAAAATCTCCCTGGCCCAATTTAATGTTCCTGCTTGCTTTGAAGCCATAGCCATCATTCCAGTTCCAAAACAAACAAACAAAAAAAAAACACCAACGTTTGCCGCACCGCCTGCAGTCCCACTGCCCCCACACACATAGTGATGATATTCTCTGAGAGGCTGATCTTGGCTAAAAAAAAATCAGTCTTTCTAGCACACTAACCATCAAGAGGTAAGAAACACCTATGCTAGAATGCTGTTTATTGACTTCAGCTCTCCATTTAACACCATCATCCCATTCAGACTGGTCTCTAATCTCAAAGAATGTCACACTATGTAACTGGATCATGCATTTCTGGCGGCACGGTGGCTTAGTGGTTAGCACGTTCGCCTCTCAGCGCTGAGGTCTTGGGTTCGAGTCCGCATCTGAGCGGAGTTTCCATGTTCTCCCCGTGTCTGCGTGGGTTTCCTCCGGGGTCTCCGGTTTCCTCCCACAGTCCAAAAACATGGAGATCAGGTGAATTGGATACTCTAAAAATTACCCTGGTATGTATGAATGAATGTGTATATCTGTGTATGAATGTATGTATGTATGTTTGCCCAGATACGGTTGGCACTCTGTCCTGGGTGATCCCGCTAGTGCTCGATGAAGTCCAACGCTTCCGGTTGAGAGTACGCTGTGCGCAATTGGCTGCCGCTTCTCGCCGGTGTGTGTGCTTGAGTGTGTGTAAATGGAGTGGATTGTAAAGCATCCTTGGGTTTGAGAAAGGCGCTATATAAGTGTAACAATCATTCATTCATTCATTTCTTCACCCGCAGACCACAGTCAGTTAGAATGAGTGACCACACCTCTTCCTCCTTCACACTCAGCACAGGATGCACATTAGACTGCATCTGTTCATCCATGCTCTACTCCCTGTACACCTATGACTCCATTATTAAGTGCTCTTGTGATCCACATAGCTTCACTTCCTCCAAAGGCTGAGGAGAGTCAACCTGCCACAACAGCTCCTCTGCAACTTCTAGAGGTCACCTGTGGAACTGCAATAGAGTTTGCTAAGGCAGTGCCATTCCTGTTGAATACAAACCCAGAGAGGGGTGAAAGGCCATTATCACTGCGGCTGCACTCCCAGTTATACAGGAACTTTACAGTGAGTTGTCAGAGTAAAGCCATCAACATCTCCTCTGACCCACACACTCCAACCACTCCCAGTTCCATCCTGTGCCATCCAGAAAGAGGTACAGGTACATCTGAGCTAGAACACACCAGATTCAATAAGTTTTCACCCACACTCTTTAACTGGTCACATCTGCAACAGCAACCACAACTTGAATTCACACAGACTGCTACTGGTCACTCTGATCATCCTATTTCACTCAGCAAATCTACACTGAGCTCCACTGGGACAGGGATTGTCTGTACTTTAACTGAACTTCTCCCTCTACTGTACTTCAGCTGTGTACTGTATTCTCTACGTAACCAATATATCCTCTAAACTTCACCATTTTGTTGTTAGCAGAATACCCAAACACCATGCTGCTGTGCTGGAACACTAAGCTGCTATGCTCTTTTCTTGCACTGTACACTTTGTTAACATGTCATATGTGATGCTGCTTACAAACACCTGACCTGGACCACCTCAACATACTATACATGACATAACTGTACTCTTCCTTTAACACACAAAAATAATTATATTTACTGGACTACATTTCAGATTTTTTAAATTAATCATAAAGACAAACCTCACAGTAAAGTACATGAAAAAATACATATGAGGGTGCACAGAGTACAGTGATGAGTGTCACACTTCAGGCAGGGTAGTTTGCATGCTCACCATTGTGTCTGGGTTGAGATACCAGGTACCACATCACATACTCCACACAGATGGCAAGCAGGCATTTCACTCGTATCACTATAAAACTGGAAGATTAAGAGGAGAAATTACCAATTAAGAACACATCTGGAGAAAGGGCTAAAAATAGGGAGATTCCCATAAATGTGACCCCACCAGGGAAAACCAGGTCAAAGTCATTTTTTCCCCCAAAATTTGTTTTTTTTCTAAACAACTTTTTTATGAATTTATGTTTTGTTTTTGATCAAAATATGTACTACAATAGATATCTGAGACTGTTATCTTTCATTTACAGCAATAATACTGAGTGGCAAAGTTTTGTCGCTAATGTGAGTGACACGATATTGACACGATATCTCAATAAGTTGCCCAGTGACTTTGGGCTGGTTTTCCCTGGCGGGGTCACAAATGACAAAAACATACAGCCATGTAAGTGCAATGTCCCCTACTCTACAATCACAGATGCCTTCCTCCCTGCTGAACTGAACATCTATGTCCATTTTGAAACCACTACTCAGGTGCTGACCACCACTATCCTGCACCCCTACACAAATAAGCAATACAAACTTGCTAAAGAAAAGGTGAGGTCTCATGTCAGAACCAAAGTAGTCCACTGCAGACATCTTCAAAATCTCTCTGGCCCAGTTTAATGTTCCTGCTTGCTTTGAAGCCACAGCCATTATTCCAGTTCCCAAAAAAATAAAAAGTTTTAGCAGGTATGAGAAAAACATACAATGCAATACAAACACATATAATACATGCATATAAAACATATTGATATGAGCTATTTTATAGAAAATGTCATTAATAAAAAGATTAATACAAATCAGACACATACATATTTTTAATAGGAAATATTTATTAACAATAATAATTTTACATAAATAATTTAGAAACAGTTGATGTGTTATACTAATACTAATACAAAATGTTTAATATAATTCAGTGGAACAACGCATAAATATATAATAAATACATAAAATATTTTACAAACAGATAAAAAAATACAAACATTTTTATATGTATGTCTATGATTGGATATTTTCTTTGGAACTGCTGGCTTTTATAAGTTACAAATGTCAAATTAAGTGTTTATACAACATTATAAATATATATAATAAATATGTAAGTTACAAATAAGTTTTTCTTTGGAATGAAGTGAAAAAGATATGGTCAGTGTAGGCCTCGTCTCTTTTTCTTTTTATGCATTGATGGACTGAAGACAGAGTGCACGTGAGAAGGCAGTCCAAACTCAAATGGATCATCAGCATCCAGCTTTGCAACCTGAACATCCAGCTTCTGTTCTTCTCTAGGAAACTGAGTATTTAACACAGGGAGGAAGTGGGAGAGTAAAGAGCCTCGCTTCTTCCCTGAGTGTCTGGAATGGAGTGATATGGGAAGATTGGTGTGTGGGGAAAGAAACAGAGTGTATGAGTCCACCAGCAGCTCCCTGAAGGTGCAGTCTTCCTCAGCATAATGCCTCTGAAATAGTTCAAGATTATGAGAAAGAGCAGCAATGGACAGTTCAGCAGAAACTGATCATCAAAAGTTTAGATACAATGTTTTCTTTTGTGGTTTTTGTTAGTCAGTTACAGTGAGGAAAATAAGTATTTGAACACCCTGCGAATTTGCAAGTTCTCCCACTTAGAAATCATGGAGGGGTCTGAAATATTCATCTTAGGTGCATGTTCACTGTGAGAGACATAATCTAAAAGGAAAAATCCGGAAATCACAATGTATGATTTTTTAATAATTTATTTTATGTATTAATTCACAGTGGACATGGGAAACCAAACAAATAAAAATAAACATTTTGGATATATTATATAGCATTTTTATATTATAGCGTTTTATTATAAAATGGTGCAGTGTAGATCAGCTTGCTAACTCAACAACTTCAAATTTCCAGCACAATCTACAGACCCTCATTGAAAACTTCTGGAATGTCATCAGGAGGAAAAAGTCACAAGCCATCAAACAAAACCAAGTTGCTGGAATTTTATGCCAGGAGTGTCACAAAGTCACCCAAAAGTAATGTGAGAGGCTGCTGGAGATCAGCAACAAATGAGGCTTATTCCAGAGCTGTATAGTCATTATTTTTACTATCCTAAATCACCTGTGTTATGTTTGAATAAAACTGTTTACATGTGAACCATTCAATTATGCTGGAAATGTAAAAATTGGTGCCATTCCCTCTGAAGTAAGTTGCATGCTTCATCTTTAAAACCCATTGTGACCCAAAATGCAGACATTATAAGAGTAATGATGTGGAGTGTGATGACGAAGAGATGAGGGGTTAAGATTTCTTACTTGTCCTCTGAGATGCCCTGCTGAGTTCACACATAAAAAGAAAGATGTGGCTACTCCTTGGATGACTGTCTCTCCTGCCCTCACTGACCGCAGCTCCAGCACACCTACAAAACATCAGGACTGTCACTCACACTGCCTATGCTTAAGCATTACTGATTGAGTTGGATATTTATTATAGTATAGTAATTGATTTTTTTTTTCACTCTGATCATTTTTGTTTTGTGGAAAATCATCTGTCTGTGACAGTTATATGGAAAACTTGCACAGACAAGTGGTTAACCAATGACTTGAATCAATGAGAATTGAAGTGATTACCCATTGTCTTTCATTGAGAAATGCACAATAAACATGCGATTATAAAATTTCAATCTTGCCAACTTGCCACATATCTATTTTTAAAGCAGGAGATACTTTATCATAATTTTAATTTACAGCATTTAGCAGACGCTTTTATCCAAAGCGACTTACAATTGGGGGTTAGGTGCCTTTCTTAAGGACACTTCAGTTGTGACCTGCCCGGGGATCGAACCGGCGACCTTCAGATCAGCAGACCACATCCTTAACACTAGACCATGACTGCAACCGTAAAATTTGATGTAAAAATATTGTTCATACAACCTTGTTTTTTGCAGAAAGAAGAAACACCCTTTAACGGTTTTTTTTGCCATATTTTTGTCATTAGTTGACATTCGAACAACTGAAAAGTCAGAAGCACAGATGCCATGCTGAGTGTTACTAGAATTTTCATTCTTTTATCTACCAGTAACAGGTCTCATCCTTTTAAAATGTCTCTGGTCGGAGACCAGTTACTCTTTGGTTTGTCAGCCTTTTATATCAACACTGTTATATAAAAACAATACTTGATCAAATTGTTAATATATCAGTGTAACTTAACTGTTAATGCTACTCAAGTATCAGTGTCTGTTACACAGCACACTAGCGCTGACTCTTCTCCAGACTCCCCCACGGTCACAGGCCTCCGTCTCCATCAATCAGCACACAGCTCGCCTCCCCCACTCTCCAGAGTACTGATTTAGATCACCCGTCACTCATTAACTCTCTTTTATATATACTACAAACATTTCCATTGTTCTCCGCAAAGTATTGCTTCTTCATGTTTCTTTACTGTGTTTGTACCTTTTTCTGTTTTGCCTGGATTTCGTTTTTTGAACTTACATGTGGATTACGTGTTATATGTTTTGTGGATTTTGACCTTCGGCTGTGTTTTTGACTACTCTCTTGGATTACCCTGGTTATTCTCGTTCGCATCTGATTGATTTTGTGCCTGTTTAGAGTCAGGTAAATATTTAAATATTAGGTAATAATAGTAGGTAAATATTTTCATATTTTACTCTGTGTGTGTCTGCTCATAATGATTATTCCATCACTTGTGACAGTGTCAAAGTTTTGTGCTTTTTTATTACATCAATTCAGCTTACAGCAAAACTAGATTTTTTTTAACAACTTCATTCTATAAAAGATCCATTGGTAACTGGAAACATATGTCAGACAAAAACTAGCACTTGTGATATCAGATAATTTACTATAACTACTGCTGTGTCCATATATTTATTAACAATCACAGTCACAATGCCATCATTAGTGACCTCTGAATAACTCCTAAATGACTCACAGATGTTACACTGAGCTGAACTGTTATCTACACTGACATAAAAGTGCAAACTGACCTTGATCAGCTTGTTCTGTTTTAACTTTCCATGTTTTATTGTTGGTGCTTCAATGGAATGGAATTTACCATATCATTTCAAAACAAAAACACACAGAACAGTTACCCCACAACACCAGCATTACTCACTATTTGCCATTGTGTGTGGATTATTTCATAGTAGAGGTGTAACTTATTTTTTATATTTGATTTTAAATATTTTGATTCATAATGCTAAACTCACATACAAACGTAACATCACTGACACTGAATTACTGTGGATAAGAGTGCTGGCTAGTGCTGTAAATGTAAATGCAAAATATCTTCAGATTGAAATCCTGCCTTTGACTAGCCCACTTTATTCTGATGGGCTGCACCCAGATGTCTAGCTGTGATCACTGACAATGGTTTTCATGACACATGGTAAATGAAAAAAGCTGTGAAGAATGATTGAGGTATTTTGTACTATTTACACAGTGTTAACTGATATTAAAATGAGGTAATTTTACTCACAGTTGGAGCTTGAAAAAGGGGATGCTTGCACAGACCCATCAGCAGTCATCTCCATGAAAAAACCCTGCCTCCTGCTCCCTGAAATACACATACATATAAAAACATGTAACAAATGTTCAAAAATGATAGTAGTCATCTTCATTGTAGCAGAACTTGTTTGCTATGGTATAGTTTACTGTAAACTGAAACTTGTTTGCTGACTGTATAGTGATTGTATATTACTGAAAGGAAAATCAAACTGACACTTGAAATATCACCAAATATTGATCATGACAATTTCTCTTACAAGTCATTTACAGCTGAACTTACAAAGTGTTTTTTATACAGAAAATATATTTTTGGACTTATTTGAAATACAATTTTATACTAATAATAAGTTATTTTATTGTGTATTACATATAATAGTAGTATTATTTAGTAGTAGTAATTCTAAAACATAAAAATTAAAGCATAATATTGTGGAACAGGAAGAAGTAAGCAGGAATAGATACTGCATTAAGAAATATGGAAAATTTTAACATATTGTCACAATGCATGGCTGAGCAGAGAGGAGAAGACAGGATATATCCAAACGTGGTTGTTTTGATATAGAAGAGGACACAGACTACTACAAGCATGTTTACATTGACATTGACATTAATAATGAGCGACAAAGACTAGACACACACATGGGGTATATATTAGGGCGGTAATCAAGGAACGTGAATGTGACATCACTGGGAGTGGAGACATGACATAAATACAGGAAATGGATGGGGGTCAGATGAAAATTGACACATATCTTCTACTGGACCGCACTGTGTGTAATGCAGTAGAACAAGTTTGTAAGGAAGATTAAACAGAGACACTGGGATTGTGCAGAGTAATGACCCAGGAGATTGAAAAAAAAACTTTCATATCCAAATACATTTGTCATATCTTCAATAACATTTTCACTTAAATGAGATTTTCAGTTTGGTTTGCAGTTGTCCTTCTGCTGAAAATGCTGCAACACAATTATCCAACTTATTGCCCTGCGGCTCTGGAAAAAACCTAATGCACTGCAAGTGATCAGTTTCTCATGGTTTCCTATTCATACGTATACATTAGAGTGAAATGAAAATGTTTGTTTTACTGTATAAACGACTCATAACCTGTCTATCAATTTCCAGTTAACAGTATTGCCAGAGTAACTATTTACATAAAATGACAAGTGACAATTAAAAAGATGTAGTGTTCAGACCTCAAATAGTGCAAACAAAATGAGCTCATGTTCATTTTTAAACACAATACTAATGTATTAACTTAGGAACATTAACTCCACCAGTCTTTCATATTGTTTTTGGGTGATTTTATACCACTCCTGGTGCAATAACTTCAAGTAGCATGACTTTGTTTATTGGCTTGTTACCAACCATCTTCCTCTTGATCACATTCTAGAGGATTACAAAGGGGTCTGATTTTTTCCAGAGCTGTATATATGATTATTCTACACAAAGTAGGAACTCCTACAATGAGCATAACATAAGGCAGCTTTACAATTTTTTAAAATAGGCTAGGAATCATGAAGTTCATTTCAAAATCATAACAGAAGCTAAGCATGACTCCATTCAGATTTTTGCTCAGATCAGATATGATCTATTTTGACGTGGCATAAAACTGAGCTACTACAACCACATAGCAAGTTTGCCAGTGTGTAACTATGATTAACACAACACTAACTGATGTGCTGTGCATGCAACATGTACGCCAAATATGAATAAGAGGTTTACCTGTGTAAAGCAGTCGCTCTCTGACCAAGCTTGAGAAGGGTTCCAAGATTGTGTCGATGGGCACACTGTCAATGGGTACGCAACTGCTTAGATGGAGAGAGAAGAGGATGAGGAGGAGCCAAGCTAGGGCCAAGGAGGAGCTTGTCTTCATTATGGATGCAGAAACAGACAACAAAACTACATAAAAATTAAAAAAAAGAAGATGCAACCAGCTAATAAAACTAATGATGTTCCACAGCAGAACTCAGGATCTATTACTGTGGATTGTAAAACTGTAGAGCACAGAAAATTGTCACCTTCACAGTCTGCTGGTGGAAAAGTCCTTGGAAACACTTATATACTATAAGTATGAGTCACACACTGGTGTGCGAATGGGAAGACAGATAAAGTCATTCTTAGGAACTTTACAGGAACAGTGCAGAGTAATGAGGAAGCAACTGCCATCAGAGAACTGAGATTGGTGGCATTTCTAGCACCCCTGTGATGCAGCAGTGATTGTTTTCTCTTTCAGCCAGGATGGAGGTTACTAGGCTGGAGGAAGCAGTGGATGAACAAGAAAAGCCATAAATAAAGATTATGCCTGTCTGTAAACACAATTCACACCAGGAAGTGTCAATGCAATGTCATCGAGCCACCTATAGGGGGTGCCACTGTCTTAATAAATACAAGAATGAATGAGTGAATGAGTGAATGTATTAATAAAATATGTGATTGCAACAGCTCATATGTACAAGCAAAAAGTGTGGAAAATGCAAATAAAAAAGCAGTGTTTCTAACATTTATATTTTTTACTTGAAGACAACATGAACCCAATATATTTCATGTACGTCTAGTCAACTTCATTTCATTTGTTAATATTCATCCATTCCTGCATTTCAGACTGGCAAACCAGTCCAAAAAATAGGATGAGGACAATTTAGGGCTAGTAATGGGCTAAAAAAACCAACTAAATAATGATGTGGTGACAGGTGACTTCAACAAGTGATCAAAATCATGATTTGCTACAAAAGCAGTATCCATAAAAAGTCTTTGAGGAGTAAAGATGGGCAGAGGATGTAAAGTTTGTCAACAAATTCATGAGAAAATTACTGAAATGTTTAAAAATAATGCTCCTCAATGAAAATGTGATAGGGATTTGCACATTTCTCCCTCTACAGTGTATAAGAATTCAAGGAATCTGGAGGAATTTCAGTGCGTAAAGGACAGTTGTGCAAGCCTAAGCTGAATACCTATGATCGCTGATCCCTCAGATGGAACTGCATCAAGAACTGTCATTCATCAACAGTTGATGTAACCACATGGGCAAGTGTTTATTTTGGCAAACCTTTATCAAGCACTACAAAATACAGTTCACAAATGCCACATTGTAACTTTACTGTGCAAAAAATATGCCTTATTTTAACGGCGTTAAGAAACAGTGTTGACTTCTCTGGGCTCGAAGGCATCTGGGATGGATCATCACACAGTGGAAATATGTACTGTGGTCAGATGTATCCGTATTCCAGATCTGTTTTTGGAAGAAAATGACTCCATGTGCTCTTTTGAAGATGAAAAGGACTATCCAGACTGTTATCAACAACAAGTCCAAAAGCCAAGGTCTGTCGTGATATGGGGTTGTGTCACTGCCCTTGGCAAAGGAAATGTACACTTCTGTAATGGCAGCATTAATGCAGAAAAGTACACTGAGATTTTAGTGAGCCTTTTCCAGAGATGGTCATGTATTTTTCAACAAGACACTGCAAAACCACATGATGCACATTAATACAAAGACATGACTGCACAAGAAAAGGTTACAGGTACTGGACTGGTCTGCCTGTAGTCTTCAAACAAATTTGGAAAAAATGTGACAATCCAATACTGTTGAAAACCTTTAGACATATTTGCTGGAAGATGTATTTCAAGAAATAAAATGAAGTTGACCCAACAAAAAAATGGGTACATACTGTCTGAATGAAAAAGAAAGTAAATGTAAGAAACACACCAGTTTTTATATTCACATTTTCAATACTGCCCTAACAGTAATAATTAATTATATATGTAGGTATACTTTGGTACCTAATGAATTGCATTTATACATATCTAAATGCTACATAATATCTGTGCTTTTTTGCATTATCAGTTGACATTTATTGTCAAAAACGGCAAAGAAAAATAATAAAAACTGTAAATAATGTTTTTGCATTGGGCAAAATTTGAGAAATAATTAAACAAAATGAAAAAGAGGTGGTTTAAGGCAGCTATGTCAACAGGGGATCAAGGAGGGTATTTTTACGGATTTATTCTGAACTTTGCCTTTCTTCATCACAGCATCCCAAATCCGGGTAGATGCTTTATTCGGAGTCTGACCTCCACGGGGCATCTTTCTGTTCTTCATTCAGAATCTTTGCTTAAGCCTTTCTGTTTCTCTCTGACGTCCAGGGTGTCCAGTCCAACGTCAGTCACCCAGCGTCCCCTCCACCCACATCCCCATCCCGCCACTTTCTGAAGAGAACGTGGGTCATTGACGTCTTTCTGACCATCTGCCACACTCTACCTCCTATTCATCCCTCACTCTGCCTCTCCTTCTTCAGTCTCTCTCTCATTCACTCTCTCCCTTCTTTGAGCGGATTACATGTGTCGATGTCTCTTTGTGTCTTCGTCTCATTGTGCAAGCATCATATTGTATGTGTGCGTATGTATCCACTGTGTGTAGCAATATATGCATCAGATAATTTCTTTCGGGCTATTAAAGCCTCATACAGCTTAAAATATTTCAGTATAAGAGTGAAGCTCACAAAATCTAAAATAAAAACAGGGTGAAGAGAGTGAGAGAATATGTATATCTGCCAAGTATAAACGTATAGACAGATGTGCTGAAACATTAAGACCAATATGGTCATGCGCATGGACTCTCTGAAGATGTCCTGTGGTATTTGACTCCAAGATGTAAGAGTCAAGTCCTTTAAGTCCCACAAGTTGTGAGGTGAGGTCTGCTGATCAAACTTGCTCCAGCACATCCCACAGATGCTCACTTGGTGTGAGAGATGCTCATACCTAGTCATCCTTCCATAACAATCTGACTACTGTCAAAGTCGCTCAGGTTTTTATAACTGTCCATTTCTCCTACATCTGACAATTCAACTACAAGAACCAACAGTCTACTTGTTCTCTAATATATATAAAAAAATTAACGTGCTGTTGTGATGAGAAAATTTTAACATTACAGTGGTAACCCTACTTACGAGTTTAATCCGTGCAGGAGCTGAGCTCGTTAGCTGGTTTGCTCATTAGCTGGATGCATTTTCCCCATAAGAATACATGTAAAACTGATTAATCCGTGTCAGCCGGCCAATATACAGTATACTTTAATATGCTAAATAATGTGTTTATATGGGTTTTTAAAACATAAACGTGACGACGACGACACTCGTGTAGGCTGGCAGCTAAGGAGGACAGGAGGATGGGCGTACGTGTATGGCATGGTTACACTTATCATATGAAAAGTAAAAGTAAAATGTATCTAACTTTCTTGTTCACTACCTTTTGCTGTCTTTGTGTCGCTTTCACTAGCACTTTCACTTTCACTGGACAGCGGTCAAAGGTAATGACTGACCTCTTCTCCTACGCTAGCATCTAGGGGATGCTACGACCGCCACGCCCCTAGCGGTTGGCATATTTTACCTAATTTAGGCTACTCGTTACTTGGAATTTTATTCGTTACCTGTAACAAAAATATTCTGAGATCTCGACTCATTACCTGGAATACTCGTTAGTAGGGATGCTCGTAAGTAGGGTTACCACTGCATTTGTGAATGCAGTCTTAATCTTTTGTTGCAATGATGTATATATACTTGCAGGCAGACAGAAAAGAATGTTACACACATCAGGAGTAACTGAAATAATTCTAAGAGTTTATTACATACAGTATACATTTGAACTGTGTTAGCTGAAGAGGAACAAGGAATGGCTGAAGAAAGGCATTTCAGAGAGACAGAAAAAGACAAATCAGTGTTGGCCTATTGTACAACAATAAATGCCCAGAAAGCATGAAATCAGACAATCAGAGTTGTGAGTTGACAAATATACACATCTAAAAAAATTATATGAAAACTGGTTCGAGTGCAGTTATGAAGAAAAAAACACATGACCCATTGCAGCATACACCACACAAACAAATGAAATAAAATGCAAAGTTAATTAAACAAATAATATTAACATCAAAGCAATCCAGTAATGGTTCATGAACTTTAACAGTGCAGAAACCTACTGTGAGATCAGAATTCAGAACAGCAGTTTAACTTTATCAGTTAATCAGAATATCAGATTATCACAATGTAGCATGTTTTTGTCATGCTTAAAGGTTGAGGTAACAAGGAAATGGATAGACTTAATTTGCAGGCATATTTAAACACCAGTATGCTCTCTGTAGCTGATATAAAAAGCAAACTTGTGCTTTCATTTCTCTTACAGTCAGTTAAGGTCTTTGCTGTAAAAGAGAATGTATGACTTGCTTAGATAGCTAAAGTTTGTGAATGGGCAAAAGGTTGTGAATGGGCAAATGAGTGACGCACAAGATGAAAGAAGGGCAGGACATGAGAGAATAGAAGCTTGCAGTTTTAGTCTTATCTGATAAATTCCATGTATAAACACAGTGCATCATAAAAGAAAGATAAAGAGATGATAAGAACCAGCAATAACGGGAAAGAATGGTTGGGTAGGGAGTGTAAATGATCCTGAATCACTCTTGTAAATATCAAAAAAATGTTCTGAGATTGTCCTACCAATAAATTAAGTCAATATGTCAGTATGTTACTAGGAACTAGGCTTAGGAATTGCATGAGATGTGACTGTGGCAATTAATGTGTACATTAATGTTCAGTGAGAAGTCAAGTTTACACAATTTTCCTCTTATCTTGAATGCAAACAATGAGTAAGATAATTTGTAAATCTGTTTTCTTTAGTTTTGCACATTAGACATGAAGCTATCAAGTAACTGAAATTTTTATTCCACCAATTAGCACTACAGAAACTGCTGTCTGTTGTCTGAATCATTACATATTTTGAACAAATCATACTCAAATCAAACCTGTGGTTTCTGACAGTCAAATAAAAGTGCTACTTTTCCCCTTTTTCATAGTTAATTGAATGTCATTCAGTATCAGAAACAACATCAACAAATCTATTTGAGATTATTTAACCATTTGGCAAGAGTAAGATGTTTTATATATGAAGCTAGCTATGTCAGTCAGTGAGTGTCAATATTGAGGATGTTAAAAGCTGGATGGCTAATAACTTTCTATATTTAAATGAAATCCAAATGCATATCCAGCGTATTAATTCACTTAAAAACACTCTCTCTATATGTAAAATCTTGGTGTGATTTTGTATTCTGATGCAGTAGTCAAAGCAGCTTTTACCAATTATGAACAATTTCTAATATCAATTCTTTCAGTTCAAAATCAGGATACGTCATCTATACTTTAACTCAATCACATTTTGACCACTGCATTTCTCTGTATGTAGGTCTCAATATGTTATTAGCTCACTTTCAGTTAGTACAGAATGCAGCCACTAGACTGCTTACAGGCACCAAGAAAAGGGAATACATTACTCACATTTTAAACCTTGTTGCACTGGCTTGATGTCCATTACAGGACCCGGTTTAAGGTCATTTGAATGTTTTTGAAGCTCTAAATTGGTTAATCCCTTCTTATTTAGTGGACGTCCTTAACACATACTTCACTCCTAGATCTCTGAGGTTGTTCTCTGGTCCTGTCTAAATCTCAAAAGTGCTGTCACTACTCCAAGAATATGAACAGTCTATCTCTAAATATTAGAAGGGCATCATCTGCTAAAATGTTTATATTTATATTCATTAATTTCAAACATATTTGTTTACCTCATATTTAAATAATTACATTTTTGTTAATTGCCCATTGTACTGTTTTTTTTGTTCATTTGTATAGACTAGATTTTCCTGTGATTTCCTGTTATTTAATATCCATCTTTTATAATATGCTGTTTCTCTTATCTATACCCAACACTTTTTATTGCTTACACAATACTTCAGTACAAAACTAGAAAAGCAATTTCAGACAACACATGACTTGACAGATGGACTGTATTTAGACTAAGTGGGTAAAATGTGTTTTTTTTTTTACTTTTACAATTTTTTAAAGAAGGCTATGCTTCCTTTAAGCCCAATTTCACAAACCCAATTATATCACCAACAAATCAGAACCACAATCCACTCCTGTCAAGACTATGCAAAAGAGGCCAACATTTCACCTGACAGCATAAGGGATTGTGGTAAAAGTATACTAGAGTGAAGTGGGCAGTACATGGGACTGACTGGCCCTCAGGGGAGATCACAGGGTGGGATGGTGTGACTTCGGTCATAAGCTGTGTCATCACTTTCTTCCTCGTCACTTCCCTCATCCATCATCATTCTCTCTTTCTCCTCTTCTTCCTCTGTCTCACTCTCTCTGTCTCTCTCTCGCCCGCGCAGTCTCTCCCTCTCTCTGTCTCGCTCTCTGCCTCGTTTTCTCTCTCTGTAGCCTCGGGGTAGTGTAGAAACCTGATGGCATGAAGATGAAGCACTTCAGCCAGACATTTAGACAGTTTTCTCAAATATAAATATTTAAGTATTGAAGCATTTGCATTTTTCCCCAAAATAATAATATATTCCCTTAAATGCACTAAACAAGTCATTTTCAACAGCCATCACATGCTTAGTAAATGTGTTTATCTTCCTCAAGCATGTTGGAAAAACATCACAGGTGGCTCCTCATGAAACTACTTGAGAAAAGGCCAACAATGTTCAAATCTGCATCAAGAAAACGAGACCTAAAATACGGGTTTAACACTCCAATGCTAACTGTAATTCCATAGACTCAACTCCATATACTGAACACCAGAAGTGCTGTAATGACAATGAGATGCACATATGTTCTACTTCAGGCTTGGGTCCAACAACACCATGTTAATGTCAAAGCATTAGCTTTAGTATGAATCTAGTACACTATGTGTACCCCCCCCAGGTGTTTGCTGTTCCTCACCTGATTGTCAATGGAGGGCAAGGCGCAGTAGCCTGGTTCTGTGCGACGAAGGAGGCAGGGTGAGTGTGCACGGAAGGGCCGTGGTGAGTGTGAGCAGACAGAGCGAGGCGAAGGGGAACGGATAGATCGGGGTGAAGGAGAGCGAACAGAGCGGGGAGAATGAGGGATTGAGTAAGACTGAGACTGGGTCAGAGACGGAGGGTGGTGGTGGTTTAGTTTAGGGGGCCGCGGAGAACGTGGAGGTAGTTCTGGTGGACAAAGAGGGTCAATCAGGTCAATATCGGTCAGTAAAGGAGGAGGGGGGACAAACTCTTCATCTGCCAGAGGAATGTCTTTGTCAATCTGAGCTAGCTCTGCCCTTGATAGGAAGTCGACAATCCCAGCCCCAAACGAATCGCCTACCACGTTGATGGAGGTGCGCATTCTGTCACTAAACATACACAAGCAACACAGCAAAAACATACTGAGAATATGCTGTTGTTTGGGGCATCCTAGACACAGAAAATATGGTGATTACTCCTTATGGCCAAACATACTAAAACAAATGTTCATGGAAAACTACAGAGCATAAAATACATAAACACAGATTTAAAAGTAGAAAGTATAGAGTATGTATGTAATACCAAAGCAAAAAATCAGTATTCAAAGACTAAAATTATATGTAGTATGCAGTACGTGACCAAAATGAGTTTTTCCAGTATGCTAAACATACCTGGATGGACTATTACAATGGCAAAATATTTCAGCATCGAGAGCTATCTTGATCTTGAGAGTATACTGCACCCCATAATGCAATGAATTCATTCCAAACTATATTTTAAAAAATGATGGACAATTTCAGCTGGAAAACTCCACCAGTGACACAGAATATATACATATATATATATATATATATATATATATATATATATATACTTGTATGCAATGATTGTGGTGGTACCTTCTGCTGCAAGTTAAAAAAAATTGAAAATTCTCACTAAGTGTTGCTTTGTTGAAAAATGTTTTTAAGCAAAGAAAAAAAATAATAATAAAGCAATTAAAAAAAAGATTTTATAGATTTAATAATAAATACTGTTATTTTAAACTTTTATTTCCTGATATGCTGTGATGGTTTAAGACTTGACATATTTTCAACATTAATGTACAGTGGTGCTTGAAAGTTTGTGAACACTTTAGAATTTTCTATATTTTTGCATAAATATGACCTAAAACATCAAATTTTCACCTAAATTTCAGATTTCTCTACCTAAAAGTAGATAAAGAGAACCCAGTTAAACAAATGAGACAAAAATATTATACTTGATCACTTATTTATTGAGGAAAATGATCCAATATGACATATTTGTGAGTGGCAAAAAGTATGTGAACCTCTGCTTTCAGTATCTGGTGTGAACCCCCTTTGAAGTAATAACTGCGACTAAACATTTCCAGTTACTGTTCTTTAACCATTCTTTAGTAGAATGACTTGTGTGCTTAGGGTCGTTGTCTTGCTGCATGACCCACATTCTCTTGAGATTCAGTTCATGGACAGATGTCCTGACATTTTCCTTTAGAATTCTCTGATATAATTCACAATTCATTGTTCCATCAATGATGGTAAGCCGTCCTGGCCCAGATGCAGCAAAACAGGCCCAAACAGTGTTACTACCACCACCATGTTTCACAGATGGGATAAGGTACTTATGATGGAAAGCAAGGTATTCCTTTCTTCAAATGTAATGCTTTTCATTTAAACCAAAAAGTTCTACTTTGGTCTCATCTGTCCACAAAAAATATTCCAATAATCTTCTGTCCCTTGTAAAGTCTGCTTGTCCACATGATCTTTATTAAATTGCATATGAGCAGTAATGTCCTTTTTGGAGAGCAGTGACTTTCTTCTTGCAACCCTGCCATGCACACCATTGTTGTTCAGTGTTTTCCTGATGGTGGACGCATGAACATTAACATTAGTCAATGTGAGAGAGGCCTTCAGTTGCTTAGAAGTTACTCTGGGGCCCTTTGTGACCTCTCTGACTATTACACGCATATTGCACTTGGAGTGATCTTTGTTGGTCGACCACTCCTGGGGAGGGGTAACAATGGTCTTGAATTTACCATTTTTATGTACACAATCTGTCTGACTGTGGATTGGTGGAGTCCAAACTTTTTAGAGATGGTTTAATAACCTTTTACAGCCTGGTGAGCATCAACAACTCTTTTTCTGAGGTCCTCAGAAATCTCCTTTGTTCGTGCCATGATATACTTCCACTAACATGTGTTGTGCAGACTTTAATAGATCTCTGTTCTTTAAATAAAACAGGGTGCCTGTCATCTGTTTATCTACTTTTAGGACTTGTGTGAAAATCTGATGATGTTTCAGGGTATATTTATGAAAAAAATATAGTAAATTCTAAAGGGTTTACACACTTCTAAGCACCTTCTGTATATTAATATTTAATATTATTGATAATTTATTATATATTATGATTTAATTTGTGATATTAAATATGAAATTAAATGCTATCATAACAGTTCTCAACCACTACACAGATGTTCTTCACCGTTTTGCATTGTTGTGTCTTTTAACAGATAAAAAGTAACAAAATGTTTATATATGCCACAGTCCTCTAACAGATTTTCGGAACCAGTTCCAGTTGGTAGCTCGTTATTTGACTGTGTAGTACGTAATGAAGTAAATGTCAAACTTGACAACATACTGCATACAACTACAGGGTACAGTATGCAGTATATACTATTATAGTATATAGTATGCCATGTCAAAGCCTAAGACAAAAGCACCAAAGAGTGAGAACTCACAGTAACCAATCCACGGCAATGAGTAAACTGATGTCCTGGGTTGGGAGTCCTACAGCAGTGAGGATTAGCAGCATAGTGACCAGTCCAGCACTGGGAATACTGGCTGCTCCCACACTGGCCAGAGTGGCTGTCATACTGTGGTGCACATAGAAAGAAGAGAGTTAGACACAGACAGACATGACGTCACACAACTTAGCAAAAATTGAAAAAATGTAATGGGTACATTAGATATTAGTAAACCAACACAGATTGCACAACAACAGATGACCTACTATCTCTCACTTTACATTTCCAGGGTGGACCAACAAAGTAGGTGTATGGGTAGTGTTTACGCCAGCATAACTTTTATCTCTGATCAATTTGTATCAGTGTAACTGCTGTGGTGAGACTTATTCAACCAAATAACACCTGCTTTCTCAAGGTCCTGTGGGGGTCCGATGAAAAACATGGTAAAAAGGAGCAAATAACGTGTACAGAGAAACAGATAGACTATAGTCTGTAAATGCAGAACTA
>BRDA01012547.1:46394-51394 GCA_036984385.1 Crenuchus spilurus | reverse complement strand
GCTGAACACACAGGACAACACAGACTGACAGAGAGACAAGGAGATAAAAATGTGGAAAGCATGGAGAGAAATAAGCGCAAAAATTATGACGATCGAAGAAAGAAAGAGATGTATGAAAATGGTAAAGAAACAAAGAGCAGGCATTTGCTAAAAGAAAGAGGGACAATGGATGGATACATGGATGGCTGGATTGATGGATCATTGTTAAAAAGACAGATAAACAGATGCATAGATCAAAGCAGAAAAAACAACCATATGCCTGCTTTCCAAAATTATTTAATTTGATCAAAATATATATTTGATGAAGAGAGTTACATCTGCACTGTGGTCACTTCTAAGTGTATACCAAAGACTCAGTTATTTATCCAAAGTTATTTATAACCAGAGCCAGAGCAGAGCCAAGAGTGCATCTCATCATTCATCACATTCATAAACAACTGTAGCGCAGACAGCAGTTTAGTCTAGAATTTGGTGAGGAAACATGTCATCATAAATCAGATATTTATACTATGTGCATGATTTGACTGGATTATGATCTTTTTTGAAATCGGTTAAAATTGCATGAAAATAATGCACTGTAACCACCACTGACAGGTTTATCTCCCACATTGCTGAACATATATTTAGAACACAGAGTACTATAAATGCTATTGGTTTTATTAAATATTGAATGCAGTGTAAATTATTTTTTTTTCTGTAATCATACCAGTACTTACATTACGTTAAATTATTTCACACTTTGTGACTCACTGAAATAAGTGGAAATATTTAATTGATAGCAGATTTTCTCATTTAAAATATAAATAAAATTATATTTTAGATTATGTATACAAGTACATAATTTTCACTTTAAACAAATTAAAACAATTTGTTTAGAAGTAGAAGAGTAAAATCATGTCGTGTTGTGGAAACAAAAGGAAAAGATGAAAATGAGCCATTTGGCTAAATCTGGCGCATTTATTATGAAGTAGTGATGTTGATTAATGTGTATTGTCCCTGTTGTTTAAATAAATAAATCTCAAATCTCAATCTTAAAAAGTCACAACCATTGACATTAACTCATGTTTAATGAAGGAATTAATCACATCAACTGCATGAGCAAGGAAAGCAAAAAAAAAATGCAAATACCACATGGCAGGGGTGTCAAACTCCAGGACTGGAGGACCAGATTCTTGCAAACACACCTGATTCAACTCAGAAGCTTTAATTGTAGTGTCAGAGCAGAGAACACACCAAACTGTGCTGGACATCCGCCCTCCAGGACTGGAGATTGATAACCCTGCCACATGGTATCCCCAGGAGTGGGACTGGCAACAAATGGAAGTACACTGAGATCAGCAGTCTGAGAGGACCAGTTTACCTGCTTGCTGTTCCCAGGGCAGTGATCCAGGCTTGGAAGATTCCTGAATAAAAGGCAAAAGGGTTTTTCCTAGTGACAGCAAAGAATATGAATGGTAGGATTATTCCTCCATGGATAATGAGACCAATGATGACTGTCACCATATACATGCCGAGCTGCCTTGCCACCACCTCAAGGTCACCAATGGCTGCAATCTTTCCACAAATGAGGGAGGCAATACCCACAGGAGAATACCTGCAAGCAAGACATTACTCTTTCATAAGAAATCTCTACTTTGTCCTTCATATTTCTCCTGTTTATCTAACTGAATAATTCCTTAACCATCACAGACCCCTTAACTTTCACTTCTTTGCCTTAAACATATCCTGGACTAGTGCAATTACAAAATAATATACCTTAAGATAGATCTTTCTCATCTGTAATGTTGTGTGTCCACAAGTTATTACATTTTTATTTTTTAATTTTTATTATTTGTATTTTATTATGTACTGTACATAGCAGGTTTATAAAAATCATGTTAAAAAAATGCATTTCTGTTGGCTCATATATCACATGTTCACATTATGTAAAGGACAGCTGTTGTTCTCAAATGATGGAGAAAAATAAAAGGCATTTTTAACTTATGAAGTCTTTTCTTGTTAATCTTCACACTGTCATAAATTCTGAAGCACTGAAACCTTAAATGGTTTGAGGATCTTGTGTTTGTATTTGGGGATTATTTCAAGTGCCTTAACCAACACCCTCTCAGGTCTGTGTTAAGTCAATGAGATTTGAACTATGTCCATTACAACATGTATGTGGCAGGAGCTGACTGTGCACTATGTATGTGTTAAGAACAAGCCTGTGGCTTGATATGTACCTGGTCTGCTCTGTGTACATACTTTGCTGCATGCTATGGTGGACAAGCAGAAGTGTTCACTGTATCATTTTGTTGGTTTACTTACTGCAAGAGGCACAGTATGGATTTCATAGCTGAAGGTCTGGCCATTGAACTCAGTCTGGCCTTTGTCAGCTTACTATGCTACTGAAATGATTTCATTTCATACAGTATTTGATCTTGCTACAGCCTTACTTTAAAATCACTCACTGTATTACAAATAATCTCTCCAGGCTTTTAACATTACGAGGGAGGTCACATTTACTTACTAGTCAGCCCTTCTTTAAGGTTGGCACATGTTCATACATCTCCTTTAAGAAAAAATAGCACCAGGTCTGCTCTCACTCAAAACTGATCTGCCTTCTATCCTTGTGGATTTCTTCTTCCTCTCTCTCTTTCTCTCTCTCTCTCTCTCTCTCTCTCTCTCTCTCTCTCTCTCTCGAACACATATTTTTCATGAAAACTTCAATACAAACTGCACAAACTCAAACCAGAGTGAAATCAGGACCCTGTGCCTTCTGTAATTTTCTCTTCATATGCATTACTAAGGGAAACTGCAGTGAATGAAGATGAGAAGTTTTGAGGACATGCTGACCTAGTTTTCCAGTTACAAAAAGGGCTTGATTATATGCTGTCTCACTTTGATGACTATTCATCAAAAGAAAATTAATGACATTCTGTTTAAACCAGATTTTGAATGGAGACATAGATTATTAGGGTCTCTCCTGCGTACCCTAAGTGAGCCAGCAAGTGGGGTAGGGGGGGTGTCACTCAGCCAAACCTCAGATGTCTGTTTCTATGTCAGTCTAAATGGAGTACACTTATGGGGGGTTAATTTGCCCCCTAGCCCCCATGTCAAACCTTAGTTTGAAATTGCCACCCCAGACTTTGCTTTTGATCATGTATGCCACTTTCTGTATGATCTTAGTTAGGACTTTGATTTAATTTAGTTTAATTTCTTAAACTGCAGTCTTATTAATTGGTCATTAAACAAAAATATTCTGTAAGTGCCATGAAACTAATATGTACATACTGTAATTATGAGAGTGCATTTGAAGTGTGGGTACACATATAAACTTTAAGAGTTTAAGGGGATAAAGACTGTAATACAAGCTTATAGTAACAGGGCTGACACACAATGGCTGGACATTATCTAAAAATATTGGCACGATATTTTATCACTTCCTCTGGCCTCTGTGACCATACATAGCCTGCTGTAGCTCAGACCTACTACTGGGTTTAGATTGCATGCTTTTTGCCTTAACCGATTAAATGAAATGTTTAATTAATTTCTACATAATGGTAATATGCTATTTCACCACCTTTTCATTTGTGGCGGAACGTGCACGTTCACAAAAATACCTACCAGCTTAATAGCCGTCCCCCTTTGTGGAGAAACTTCCGACTACTAAACATACACAAGTCTGTGAGTTCTAAACCACATCCACAAGAATTAAAAATTAAATAATTGCCAGAGGCACTCTGGAATTCAGTTATAGATGTCTGTTGGAAACCAATGATTACATTTTCATATTTCACATCCAGTGTAGTGGGACAATGAATTTCCCAAAGATGGTATGTCACACTTTGATAATCCCACAGTAAGATACTCATATATTTACTGCAACCTAAAAGCTTATTAATGCACAGTAATTACTAGTCGACGATACATATATAATATTTAAAATCTGAAGCAGATCAAAATTAAATTCTCTAGGTCTCTATCAATTACAATGATTGTTTTTCTGAATTTTGGAGACATTATACAGACTTCCCTTCATTCCCTGGAGACCAACCCAAACCATAACCAAAACTACTATTAGCCTAACCTTGACCATAAAACATATATTTACCTTAAAATGTTATGGTCCATACAATGTGTGTTTTCGTCTACACAACATGTCATAAACCTGTTACACGCCCACATCCACACACACAAAAACATGCACAAACTGTACTCAGTATGACTGACCACATGATCATGGACACCATCTTCATGATGATCTCATTGAGGATGTTGAAGAAATCTGTCATGAGTTTTCCTTTCTCACCCATTTTGCCCATGCAGATCCCAAATGTGATAAAAAATCCAATCAAACCTGTAACACCAAGTTAAGAAAGTTACAGAGAAGTGGTGTCCAATTTTAGTTATGGAGCTGCAGCTTTATTATTTATCCTTTTCTAAAAACCTCAGTTTATCACATGAAGGACTTGGAAATGGTCTAATGAATTGATTCAGGAATACTAAACAGGTGTATAACTGTAAACATTGTTCCAAATTTCAGAGTATACCTCTTCAGAACATATAATCTCTACATATATACAACCCGGAATCCAAAAAAGTTGGGACGCTATACAAATTGTGAATAAAAACTGAATGCAATGATGTGGAGATAGCAAATGTCAATATTTTATTCGTAATAGAACATAGATGACAGATCAAAAGTTTAATCTGAGTAAATGTAACATTTTAAGTGAAAAATATGTTGTTTCAAAATTTCACAGTGTCAACAAATCCCAAAAAAGTTGGGACAAGTAGCAATAAGCGGCTGGAAAAAAGGAAATTGAGCATATAACGAACAGCTGGAAGACCAATTAACACTAATTAGGTCAATTGACAACATGATTGGGTATAAAAAGAGCTTCTAAGAGTGTCAGTGTCTCTCTGAAGCCAAGATGGTAAGAGGATCACCAATTCCACCATTGTTGCGCAGAAATACCAGAATGGTGTTACCCAGCGTAAAATAGCAAAGACTTTTAAGT
>BRDA01012547.1:20220-45578 GCA_036984385.1 Crenuchus spilurus | reverse complement strand
TATGTTACAAAAACTTATTGGTTAGAATTCCAATAAGTTGATGTTAAAAATACCAACACATCAACACATTTACACATTTGGCTTACAGCAGTTTAACTCAGCCTGGAGTGTAAGGCAAAATACAGAGCCTTTTAAGTAAGGCACAACACAAAGCAGTCAGTAAGAACAGGCTTTCAAAATAACAGTATTGATGGCACAGTAACAAATGTTTTATATAGTTCTACGGAGCATTGTTCAAAGCTGGGCCTAGAAGGCCAGTGCCCAGAACAGATCAGTGATTTCATTGTGCATGCATACACAGTAAACTTGGTAATTAACAGATTAAATGAATATGTTGTGTTTGCACAGGGAAATCATTCAACTGTACAAGACACCTGCCCTCCAGGACCAGAGGGAAAACCTGACTGAATTCCTGTTCTACAGAAAAAAGCTCATTCTGATTATTACTGGTATATAAAACCACATGATTTCATACATCAAACTTGAGGGAAAAATACAAGAAAACTACAAAGTTGCCCCTTCATTAAAAATGAAAAATACTCAAATACACAGTGCAATAATCCTTAAAATCCTACAGTCTGAAAGCCCATCCAAATACACACATCACATCAATCAAATATTAATCTGAACATCTCTACTGCAGCATAACCAACACAAGTCAGAAAATCACAAATAATAAACAGTGATAAAGGTTTGAATCACAACATTAGCACCAGTTGAATAAACATGTATAAAGCAATTTTTGTAATAGAGTATTTTCCTACCTAGTACATTCATCCCCCACTTAAACTCCAGTTTCTTCTTGGAAATAAAAATGGGCTCTGTCTGGTTCTCAATGGGCATGGCTGCCTTCTTCAACACTGTTTGGACCTACAGAGAGCAGATTTGTTCACTTTTGAAAAAGGAATTATAATTTCCTTTCAATGAAAACATGCATCTTGTAAAGAGAGTGATGAGGTAGTTTTTTGGCTGAAATAACATAGTAATAAAAAAAAATAACACAACTGTAGAAGACAGAGAAAGAGAGCGCGAGAGAAAGATTCTTTGTCACGCATTGCTTAATGTTAGCTAAATATCTTGTCCAGCTGCCACAGTAAACCCACATGGATATAAAGAGATTATAGCTAACAGAAGGTAGGACCCTCAACCTCTAACTCATAACACACAGATACTTCTCATCATTACACAGCCCTGAAAGGAAGAGGAGAGACTCAGATTCTAATTCTGCACTGGCCATTAATGTACATTAAGATGTTTCAGCAGGAGACATCCGTCCTTTTAGACATAGTCGGTTTTAAACTTCAATGCAAGTGGTTTCAAATAACCCATGAATTGCAAAGTGATACGGCAAATGGAATCACTGAATTACAGTTTAAATAAAAATACTGAACACAACACCATGGAGAACATATGGCTGTTCTGACATCACTGTATGCTTTACAATCACCAGCATAAATAGCATGAGATTTCCATCAGACATCACTAAAAGTAGATAAAGAGAAGTCAAAGAAAAAAATATTAAACACTGTCATTTATTTATTGAGGAAACTCATCCAATACAACATATCTGTGAGTGGCAAAAATATGCAAAGGTTTGATTTTAATATCTGGTGTGACCCTTTCTGTGCAGTAACTAAATGTTTCTGGTAACTGGTGATCAGTCCTGCGCACAGGCTTGGAGGAATTGTAGTCCATTTTTCCAAAAAGAACAGCAAGCTGGTGGGTTTCTTCACATATGCATTAAAACATGAACCTTATTCTTCTTTGACCATTCTTTGGTAAAACTTCTGTGCATTATGGTTGTTTTCTTGCTGCATGACCCATTCTCTCTTTAAATTCAATCCATGGACAGATATCCTGCCATTTTCCATTAGAATTCACTTGTATAATTCAGAATTCATTGTTCCATCAATGCTGACAAATGAAAAGGTCTTGCTTTTGGAGTTGGTCAGTGAATCTTAGGGCGTGTAACAATTAGAGCTGGGACAAAACATAATTACTGCAAAGTATCGTATTACTTTCATTTGCAAAACATTATCTCTACACTGTTGCCAAATATATTTTATTGAAACATTAAGCACTAAACAGACTACCCTCCAACGCCACTTCTTAATGACTCCAGGGGGTGGCACTAATCAAATAAACAGGGTAAATCTATCAGGCAGGCATCATCCTTTTTCAAGTCCAAACTCTGGACCACTTTGGCTTTTACAACACAGAAAGGACAAACAAATTGAATATTTTGATTGGTTCATTTTAAATAAATACTTGTTAACATAAAGTACACGGACAATACAACAAACATGTATAACCACCTTGTTCATCATTATCCTTATCTGGTTATTGAGAAAACGGCTAGCTAGACACCTAGACAGTGCATATGTGTTAAAGACACATGAAGCTAAGCTATGCAATTTTGTGGTATACTGGTTGTCAAATCCTGTGAAATGCAAAATGAATACATAACGAATACATAATTTCTTCTATTTGCATATTTTATTATGATGTCTGCTTCTTCTTCTCTCATCTAGTCACACTCCATCGCAGGACTACACTTCTCAGAAGCCCTGGATCTCCTCTGAGCTCATGTGACTTCCCTCTACAACTGTCTCCCATTGAGACGCTGATTATCAGGACTATTTAAGCCAAGCCTGGGGAACAGTACTTTGCTTGGTACTAACGTGTTCTGCACAGTTTAACATAGCGCTCCGTCTTCTATATTCTGAAGGTCTTGTATATGTTTGACTTCATTAGCTTGTTGAGCTTAATTAGCCTGTTGAGTTTTCTTAGTCTGTTGTGCTTCCTTAGCCTGTGCGGCTTCCCTAGTTTTTTAAACTTCCTTAGACTGTTCGACTTCTTTGGCCTGTTCGGCTTCCTTGGCCTGTGTAGCTTCCTTAGACTGTTTAGCTCAGTTCTCTGTTATTGTTTATTGTTGAGTACCTTGTTTCTGTTTCATTCCTGTATTTTCCTTTGTTATTCTTAGATGTGAGTTTATGCTTGTTTCTATTATCTTGTGTTTCTTGTTAACTATTAAATTTTATTTCTTATAAACCTGCACTCATCTTCTCTTAACCATTTTCAAACAGTGAGATGACAGGTGTTTATAGATATATTTTGCTTATGAGACAGAATCTGGATAATTTTGTGTTCCCTTGACCTGGACCTTATTATAGTGATGAGGACAGTTTCTGGCCTTACCTTTATCATTGATGGACATTTCTTAGCGATGAAATGACATTTTCTGATTTTGACTTTAAGAAGGTTACTTTCGTTATCTCTGGTTTAAGAGATGACTCTTGGGACTGGGTTTCTGACCTATGGTACGTGTCTCCTGAGGCTTCTGAGTTTAGCAATGATTTTTAGGAGCACTTTAGGATGGCGTTTGATTCGTATTATGAGGAAGAGTGCTCTGAACCTGGTATTTTTTATTCTGTTCTGTGTATCCAGGCCAGCAAATCCAGAAAGCCTAGCCTGTATTTTTCTAAGCATAAATTTATTGCCTCTGATGCTTTAATGTACCAACATCAACCCCCTCTGTCCAATGCTGCACCCAAGTTCGAGTTCCATAAGTTTGATGGAGATAGTGAGGCTTTCCCACAGTTTTCTTCAGGACATTAGGACTTACTTATTGTTGTACAATAAAGACTTTGCTTGTGATAGGGAGAGAGTTGAGTTTGTGGTGTCCCATTTTATTGATGAGGAGGACAAGAGAATCAAGCCAATTACCGCCTATGCAAAAGCAAGTTTGTTTAATGGCTTGGAATGCATGTACTGCAAATGCTTTTGTCTTATCTTCCATAGTCTCAAGTAATCACCTGTCTGCCAGCTGCAGATCAGTTCCTGTGTTCATGATAAGACTTTCTTTAATGACAAAGAGAGGATTAAGTACATGTTGTTCCTACTCACTGAGGAGGCTTATGAAAGGATCCTAGAGGTTGGGATCTGTTGTCCTTAATTTTAGAACTATTTGCATTACTTTTTGAATGTACTCTCTTAGTTTTAAACCTCCACCCCTCTTCCAGAGGCAAGTTCAATTGCACTTTGAATATGCAGAATGTATATATTGTAGGTCAGTCTGTCCTCCAGACCCTGCTGAAGTTAATTTATGTGTTTACCACAGTTGAATGCCGATGCTGCATTTTTTTCTCCTTCCTTGTCTGTTCCAGCTCATGTAGAACTTCCAGTAACAGCAGAGGTTCCAATATCAGCTCAATGGAATCAATGTCAAAGTTCTAGTACCAGATCCAATTGAGATTCTAGTCCCATTTCCTGTAGAGGATCTGCTTCCAGCTGCTCCTGAGGGCGTCTTCACAGTCTCGTCTGCTCCTGAGGGCGTCTTCGCAGCCTCGTCTGCTCCTGAGGGCGTCTTTGCAGCCTTGACTGCTCATGAGGGCGTCTTCGCAGCCTCGCCTGCTCCTGAGTGTATCTTCACAGCCTCGCCTGCTCCCGAGGGCATCTCCGCAGACCCTCCTGCTCCTGAGGGCGCCTCCACCTTGACTGATTTTCTCTTGCCCAGCTCAGTTATAGGCCAGAGCATTGAACTCTATCCTGAAGCAGGTATATTGGATGTGCTCATGACATCAAAGACTTTGATTGAAGTACCTGCTCTTTTGCCCACTTTGGGCATTTCCGCACCTCAGTTTAAAGACCATAACCAGGTACCTGCACCTATGCTATGTCCAAATCATGACAAGGACTTTGCCAGTCCATGGGTTCCTCTGTCAAATCTTGTCTCAAAACCAGACCTCCCCATCTGTATAAGGTCTGTTAGAGGTGATTTCCCAAAATCCCAGTCTGAATCTGTATTGTCAGACAAGGGTCCCTTGTCCCTAGCCAAAGCACGTCTGATCGGGCATCTGGCCCATTTGTAGTGGAGAATACAACTAATGTCATAGTCCCGCTCTCTTATCCAGTCACCGTAGTCATAAACAAAGATATTACTGTTAACTCCTATTCAGCCCCTAATTTCAGTCCTGTTACTCCGGCCGGTACTACTGAATCCCCTGCTCTTGATCCTGTCCCTATTGTCTGTATGTCTCAAACCTGACCTACATATACCCAATTTCCACCTCTTTTTGTCCCAAATCCCTGGTTTCATCTCTTCCTGGTTCTTATTCTGGTGTTCTCTGATATGCCCTTTTCTTTTGTGTATTTGCCACTTTCACAATTCCCAGAATGCACCGCGCAACCGGCAACATTCGGTTCACCATTTTCTCGTTTATATCTGTGCCAGCTACACTACATACACTGTTTATAACTTTATTTGGTAAGTAAATACTTACGTGACATCTACTAGCTTTTGTAACTATATGCAGATAATATTACTTTGGATATTAATCATCATATCCTGTTGTGCCAACTTGTATTTTCAATTTATGCAGTGGGTTTTTAGTGTAAACACGTTATTGCAAGCTATTGTGTTGCATGCTATCAATACTAAGCTACACTACTAGCGTAGCTGGCACAGACATAAACAAGAGAAAAACAAGAGAAAATGGTGAACCGGATGTTGCCGTTTGCGTGGTGCATTCTGGGAATTGTGAAAGTGGCGAATTCTGTCAAGCCCTGAAAGACCCCTGGAGCCTTCCTCTGAGCTCCTGTGACTCATACCTAATTGTGATCCCATTGATAGAAAACACCTGACTCTAATTTCTCCATCACTTTAATGATATTAATGTGAGGACGCTAATCCTAGATGTTCACATACTTTTGGCACTCACAGATATATAATATTATTATTATTTAAAAATAAATAAAAGTAAAATCTTTTTCTCATTTTTAATTGACTTCTGTTTGTCTACTTTTAGAATGTGTATGTTCATGTTTTAGGCCATATTTAAGCATAAAAAGAAAAAAAGTTGTTCACACATGTTCAAGCACCACACTGTGCATATGTTTGAAAGGATACAACAGTGCTATGGATAGTTAATATGTTAATCTTTGTAAAACATATTGTGGCAGCTGGTCACTAGGTTTTAGGATTTGGGAATATTGGAAAGCACAGCAAGGTTCCATGTGCACCTTGTATTCTTAAAAGCATTTATTTAAATGTAACTCACTATGAATAATTCTATGATGGTCAAATAGTGGTGTATATACCTGTTGGAAGCAGGCTTGAACCAAATTCTCTGGGAACAGGTTTCGAATTAGGTCCAGAAAGGCATCCAGACTGCTGACCTCCTGATCCTTGGGTCCAGTGCTCACCTGGGTTGACCTGAGTTTGGGATTTCCTGGATGTATGCTGAGCACTAGGATCACACCTAATATAGCTGCAATGACTGTGGTGGACATGTAGTACACCATGGCTCTGGTGCCCATCCGCCCACTGGAACGGGCATCCAAACCAGCCAGACCTGCCAGACAGAGAATGGTGAGAAATTTACTTGGTAAATGAAATACGTTCATCTTGCATTTTAATAGAAAATTACAGAAATTGTCATCCACCATTTTTTAGTATATCACTGAAGATACAAAACTACTAATTAACATTGTAAAAAAAATTGAGTTGTTAAGAAATTGCCAATACAGCTGCAAAATTTTGTCTATAGTATTTTCACTACAGTATGTTTTAGCTACTCAGTTACATTTTGGGTAAGGCAGAGGTTGTGTACATTTGATGTTGACTGTTCCTTCAGATGTTTAGTTTATTTCACTTTCTTATAAACATTAACTAATCAGTAATGTAATTCATAAACAGTACTGTGTTTTAATTGCAACTATAAGGACAGTGTTTCTTCAAAATATCCTGTATTGTGTTTTTAGACTTCTTCAATGACATATTCATCATCCCTCTGATTAAAAATTGTTTACATAATCTCATGTAAAGGCTTACATAAATATCTTAAAGGTGGCAATGGTGTGCATGTGTCTTTTTTCCCTCCGTTAATATACACATTTGTTCTATTTTGTCCTAAAAATGGCAGCAGCAACAAATATAACTTTAACTGTACTGTTGGCTCATAGCCTGTTATTGTGACAAAACGTGTTTTTGGAGAGCAGTCAGGAGTCTGCAATGAAATTTGCATAGTTCGTGACCCTGCGTCGCCGACTAGTCATGTAGTATGAAAGCCACAACAAATGAAAGAATCACGATTACAGCACAACCAATCGTGTAGTGTGAACGACACAACGACTCAAAAAAGTCATGCAGTGTGAACCAGACATTAGTCTGCACCCTCCTAGAGTTAGGGACATTACAAGTGATAGGGAGTCAAATAATGGGCGGGTTGATTGGCTACACACATTGGGGAGAAAATCGGTAAAAATTATAAAAAAAATAAATAAATAAAAAAATAAATCCCACTTGCAGACTCTTGACATTCTTGGAAAAGTACATTGTTTTTTACTTCAACAAACCTGATTTAAAAAATCACTAAATATTCTCAAAACATGTTGGAAATGACTGAACTGTATAGTGTGTGGATGCTTGTGCATTACCGGTGATAAGGCTGGAGATGATGAGGGGCAGGATGAGCATCTTCAGCATTCTCATCAGGATATCTCCAGGAAAGGAGACTAGCATGAGTGTGTCTGAGTGCAGATCAGGAACATAACGCAGCAGCAAGCCCAACACTGATCCTCCTACCACACCTGTGAGAAGTGTATGCACAGGAGAGAAAGAGATAGAGAGAAAGAGAAAATGGAGTAGGATAAAGGGGCTAAATATCATCATGTCATTTTAGGTATGATAAAATAAGACCAAATGGCAAGTATGTGACAGAAGATGAGACCTTATGTTGGTAAACAACTGGGGATGTACGTTACTGTGCTGCAGAATGAATCCGTATATACGTATAACTTTTTAGATATGAAATAATAAAAGTTAGGAAGGACCATGACTGAAGTTTCTTTTTCCAATTCAATGTCCTATACATTTCCATTACCTTCTGTTTCTCCTGATGAACGTTTCACACCCACCATCACCCCTTAATAATTTAGTCTGCCAATTCTATGTCCTATGTTGTTTGTTTTTAAAGACTAGCTCTCTAGCTGAAACCCAGAACTACTTCTCAAGTTCTCAAGAGTTTTAACCCCTCTCACAGTCATTTATCTCTTCTCATACAACCATGCACTAAATCCGAACTAGTAAAATTCTAAAGTATAATGATAATCCTGGTAACGATTCTAGTCAATAATATGTTTAATTAATGCACCAGTAAAACAATAGTTCCACATAAAAAAATTATAATTTCAAGAATTTTACGAATGTAAGCAAATGTAAAAAAAAATGCACTGGGATATCATTTAGCACAGTGATGATACACTTTTGCCAGAATACAAATAAGAAATCTGAATAAGAAATAAGGAGAGATATAATTCAAAAGACACTGGAAGATACATGAGAGAAAAAAAATAAATAAATAAGGAACAGTCGGAGCTTTGGATAAAGTGACAAAAGAGTGAGAGATTAACACATTCAATAAAACTAGCTACAAGAAGCTGTGATAGAAGCAGTGACTGCTTGGGATTAGATCCCTGATAAGGATATGCTTAAAGTCTGACATAGTCACCCCAGTACTAGGATTTACAAACTATGAGCAAGGGAAGTGAAGAAAGAGGACATTTTAAGGAATGTGTTGTCTGAAAGCTTTTTCAGCTGTCTTTGAAGTGATTTCTGTTTTGGGCTTTGAACTGTTAGGAATTTGATTATCCAGCTTGTCTCACATAACCTTCCATTCTGCTTCTGCATATAATAATCCATAAATACAATCAGAACTCAAATACCTCGTTGGAGAGTCAGACATATCTTTATGATGATACTTCTTTTGACTGGATTTTTATGTTGATGCATTCAAGTGCACATACACACATACCAAGCACAGTAAGGGTAAGGAGAAGGTTGCGTGCAAACCAGCCACGCTGCTGTACACTGTCTTCTTTAGGGTCTGTCTCCGCTCCCTCCTCAGCTATGCCAGCTCCACTGCTCTGCTTCCCCAACTGCTGATTCGTCATCCTGTCTGAGAAAGGGGAAGACAGAGAGAGAGATAAAGATGGGGAAAGGAAGAGTTTACTTGAAATAATGAAGAATAATGACCTTTAATGGCAAAAAGGTCATTGCCATTCTAACTTCAATGATGCTTACTGTTCCTGTAGTGGGCTGAAGGTCAGTCCACCCACAAATCTCTAAACACACTAGGAGTTCCTTTGAAACTAGGCTGATTAAAACTGTATAATGTACACTGTTAATGTATATGTCTTTTGGTTGTTGTGTAACAGCACTCAACACCACTCGCATCAAAAATCTGCAGACAGCATAACACATTTCAGTTACACATTCACATTACAATCTCTGAGCGATTACTTCTGTAGGGTAAAGATACAGTCCCATAAAATATGTAAGTACAGAGCTTTTACTCATGGAGGATTTCTACTGTGGAGGCAGTAGTGAGAAAGTGAAGATAGCTTGTTTCACTTGTGAAGACTCCACCAGTCTTTCACATGTTGTGTAATTTTATGCGCATACATGCGCATGTGCATACATTGTGTAAAAATTTAATATCTAATAAAAACTAGGCCGAGTATGATTTACTAACCTGATTATGATTTTTCTTCTGACAATGTCATGAAATTTTACATTAACTTCTGATTAACTTCTTAGGTATCTCTTCTAGTAATTAGGAATCAATCTATGTAGTCAAGATAAAACAATTATTGTGCTTCATTCTACTTTGTAATGATGCTCTTGTTTTATCTTGTGTTAAACGTCCAAGTGCATTAATTTCCTTTATAGTTTATGCTTTTACCCCTCTTTAAACTCACTCTCAGCCAGGCTGTGGCAAGGAAATCCACCCACTGTTAAACCGATGCATTTGTTGAACTTATATATATATAACATATTTTCACATGATAAAGTTCCAATGATAAAGTGTTAAATACTTCCAATCTCATTATTGACCAAATTAAATGACTGACCATCACGTAGTTTGTGATCAGGCCTACCAAAACAAGTTCTTTTGAATCAAGAGCACTTTTATTATGGATACAATAATGGGCGGCACGGTGGCTTAGTGGTTAGCACGTTCGCCTCTCAGCGCTGAGGTCTTGGGTTCAAGTCCACATCTGAGCGGAGTTTCCATGTTCTCCCCGTGTCCGCATCGGTTTACTCTGGGGACTCCGGTTTCCTCCCACAGTCCAAAAACATGGAGATCAGGTGGATTGGATACTCTAAAATTACCCTGGCGTGTGTATGTATGTATGTACTCTGTCCTGGGTGATCCCCCTAGTGCTCAATGCAGTCCTCCAGGTGGACGGTCGCTTCTGGTTGAGAGTATGCTGTGTGCGACTGGCTGCCGCTTCTCACCAGAGTGTGTGTATATGAAGTGTGTCAATTGTAAAGCGTCCTTGGGTGTCTAGAAAGGCGCTATATAAGTGTAATGTGTATGTATGTACAATGCAGGAGACTACTGAACCATTCTACAGCCTTAAGAATGTCTTTCTGAATTGCTACCTCTTTCAAGAACCTTATATTTTCCAGATCTTCTCTTTGCAATCATACAAATATTCCTGGCTTGCTTGCAATTTCCATTACTCATCAGAAATCTGCAATTTCCAGCTCTCTTTGCATCTGTTATATCTCTTACTGACATCTCCTCCAATTCTTGTTTTGTTGGGATTTTTCATGACTTTTAAACACAGATTGACTAATTAAAATCATTGCACAAAAACATTTAGAACCTTTAAATGCTGTATGTACTTCAGAATAAGATGTGCTATGATAGTAAATTATTAGAAATGGTCCTTAGGTAAGCACAACAACACATACCTTATCTTTTTTCCTTAATACAAACTATGATTTTTTTTGTTGTTTTGCTGGAGCACAGAAAAACAATATTTGCATATTATCAGTTCTATCATTACAAATACCTGTCAAAGTAATTTGCATTTTAGAGGTTTGCAGTAATTTGCAACAGGTCTGGGTGGTTGTCATTTCTGTGGTTAACTGATTCTGCCGCTAAGAGTTTAGCTGGTGCCAGATAGCAGATATGCAGGAAATGTTTCTGTCACAAGGCCACTACAGGCCAGGTTTTGGACTCACACTTACAGTATGAGTACCACAGACAACTTCCAGCTGTTTAATAGTAAGGCACCTCCATCTTCCTAGACAGTGTTTTCTTTAGAGAGAAATAAACGGATGCTTGAAATAAATGATTGCTTAAATTTGGCACAGACACAGTGGATAATTTGAGGAACCAGAAAGTGAAGAAGAGATCTGAATGTTTGTTCAGTACAAGACTTGACCTGCTGGAGAGGAAGCATGTGAATGTAAAATTACATCTCACACACACGCACACACCAACACACACACGCGCACACACACCCACACGCACATACACCTACACCCACACATACATAGAATCAGGCCAGATGAGAGTAATTCACATTCCCTGGAGTTTGTCAATATGGCTGTGAAACATTGTACCTAACGAATACTCTGATTACAAACAATGAATAGCAAGCAGCCCCTTTAATCAGATTCAGTCCATTAGAAACATCTGCACAGTGAGGATCAGTAATGGCAATTGTGGGGGAAGAAAAGCAGGCCATGTATAAACACATGCATGAGGAACACACAGCTGACACACAAGTGACATCATATTTACAAACAGTACGCTGTGTGGACAAGACGGCTTTGTCATGATAAAACACCTCCATGAAATAAAATCACTGCAGCAGGATGAGTGAGTAATGCATTATTCACCAAGATTTGCTTTGGTCTTGCATGACATCTTTTCCTCTGTCATGTGTTTCTCACCCCTCCCTGGGCTCAATTTCTGCCTTTGACACTTCTCTGTCTCCATCTCTGCCTATTCAGAATCATATATGGAGCTGAAATATTATGTTTGGGATAGTTTCAGGTGCATATAGCCTTCCTTAGTTTAAAGAAGAAATAAGATCAAATAAGAGAAGACAGTTTTTATTTTATTTTATTACTGTGGTTTTATTTATAAATATGGGACTAATAATGTCACACTCAATTTCACTAAATTTCATCAGCCTAAATTTTCTTACATTGTCTATTACATTGATTTTACAGGAGAAGTGCTAGATTTCATGGCATTCCAGATTACCTACACATAATATTGTGTAGGGCAAATTATTTCTCAAGTCTTGAGAATTGCACATACTGTTTAATTCATATAATATGTACAATCTTACCCACAAAGGACCAGTGTAGCTGCAGGTTGAATGAGAGCAACTGATTACATATACAGGTAGTCCTCGATTTACGACGTTGATCCGTTCCTACGTCGCGTCGTAAACCGAATTTTGTGTAAGTCGGAACATACGTACATACTGTACATAAATAACATACAGTAAGCACTTATCCTATCCTAACACAGTAATTATCAAAAAACAAATATAAAATACGTTTAATAATGAAATGAAACAGCCGCGTAACCGTGTATTCTTCCGCCGCGCACACCAAACATGAAACAAGGCTTTATACAGTAAATGGGAGATGTGTCGTAACCACGAAACATCGTAACTCGGGGACGACGTAACCCGGGGACTACCTGTATACAATTAGGTGTCCACACAGTAAATCTGCCAGTGTTAAATCAACACTACAGTGGTAACCCTACTTACAAGTTTAATCCGTGCAGGAGCCAAGCTCGTTAGCTGGTTTGCTCGTTAGCTGGATGCATTTTCCCCATAAGAATACATGTAAAACTGATTAATCCGTGTCAGCCGGCCAATATACAGTATACTTTAATATGCAAAATAATGTATTTATATGTTTTTTTTTTTAAATAAACGAGACGACGACGACGCTCGTGTAGGCTAGCGGCTAAGGAGGACAGGAGGACGGGCGTACGTGTATGGCATGGTTACACTTATCATATGAAAAGTAAAAGTAAAATTTATCTAACTTTCTTGTTCACTACCTTTTGATTTCTTTGTGTCGCTTTCACTTTCACTGGACAGCGGTCAAAGGTAATGACTGATCTCTTCTTCTATGCTAGCATCTAGGGGATGCTACGACCGCCGCACCCCTAGCGGTTGGCATACTTGAACTAATTTACGCTACTCGTTACTTGGAATTTTATTCGTTACCTGGAACAAAAATATTCCGAGATCTCGACTCGTTACCTGGAATACTCGTTAGTGGGGATGCTTGTAAGTAGGGGTACCACTGTATTAGAGTTAAATTAACACTGAGGGTGTCAAAATGTCTCGGTGTTAATTTAACTCTAATACTGTTGATTTAATACTGGCAGATTTACTGTGCACTGCCTTGTTTGAAATAAAAACCTGCAGCCACACTAGCCTGTGGTGGATAAGATTGGACACCCCTTATATAGTACCTTTTCACAACCCAAGGTCTTTTACAGCAATAAGTAAAGTACAATCAATAAAACAGCACATACCAACATGCACAGTTTCGTAGCTAATGAGGGAAATCTCCATGACCTACAGACAACTTAATTTGCTGCGGGGTTCCCTTTCTTAAAGACTACTAGCTATGATGTAGTCTGGGAAAATTCTATTTGAAAGAAAATGAAGCTAAAAAAATAATGCTCCAACAAAACTGCAGTTTAATTTGGGTCCACGTAAATTAAAGTAAAATTAAGGCTCCAGAAACCATGAGAACTCCAATGTCCTAACAGGGACTGACTGACTGGGAGGCAACAGGGTTGAAAAAGAAATACATAAATAAAGGTTTCCAGTAACACTGATATTAACAAAGACTCAGAGACAGTGTATTTTGTCATCACCTCTGGTCTATGGTTAGAGATGCAAGTCTCGTTATTTAGTCTGTAAAGACTGGTTCAAGCATTCATCAATAATATGATATACAAACTTTGTTTAGGTATTTTGGACAAAAAAAATCTTAAATGAAGGGGCCAGTCCAAAGGTACATACACATAAGCACTTGTGTTCACTGAACACAAATCTGGCTGATATTTGTTGTTTGTTGTTGCCTTTCCTGTGTTGAAAAAGTCAGAAGCTTTACTCTGCTGTGCACATTTTGTACGTTCCAGGCTCTGGTCTTTCTTAAGCCACACCATATAATTGTCCAAATGACACCAGACATTATTAAATCAACATTTTCTTGGCATTATGTAAATTGCATTGAAGTCTAATGATACGCCATGCATGGAACAACATAATATTAAGCAACATGACTCATCTGCCTGAGCTAAGTTAGTACTTTTTAACAATTTTTATATTGCTGAACTGAACTGATTAACTGAATACCATACACAGGGACTAATGTTAGTAATGCTGCAACAGAATAAACTAGCAAATGTTCTGCAAAAGTGTGCTAAATGCGTAATTGAAATAAAATTTAATATGGTGAGCTTCAGTGTTTTAAGTGTAACCTTAGTGGTAACCTTTTTTCACAAATCACTTAACTTATATGTCAAACTGCAGTTATGCATCCTCAGGGAGTAATTCAGTTTGTTAGAGCGTCAGCCCAGCAATTCTGGAAGCTATGTTTACCCAGATGGCAGAGTTTTTCTCAGGATGAACCACAGACTTTATAGGGGATGAACAGGATGATCTGGATGAACTGATGGCTCCTTCAGGGTAAGTTATTGGCTTACTCTAGGATGGATGACACTTTGAAAATCAAAATTGAGAAATCAAATCAGAATTTGAATCTTGTAGCCACATGGCAGCTGTAATCATATTATCTATCTTCAAAAACCCTAATTATTATAAATTATCCAAAAAATTTTATTCGCTTTAACAGTGGTAAATGATGGCCAAAACCCATTAAAGGTGATAGACAAGCTATAATCTATGGGGTCACTCAAACAAACAGAATTCTGAAATAAGCTCCATACATGCTCTATTTACTTAGCTCATATGACTGGGATTTACAATCGATCCCAGATTAAGCAGCGACATTCCCACCAGCCTCTAAGTGAGGCTGAAAGACACAACAAATCCTCTATCCTCTGTTATCCTAAAGTGGTACCTCCACAAAAAAGGCTTATAAACTGTCACTATGAGTTTGACTCTGCCATGTCCAGCAGCTACTCATGCAAAAGATATTTTTCTCAAGCAAAGCATGAGCATTTATATTGTTTGAATATTGGTCTCCAAATCACAAAATGTATGAAATCTGAAACTATTGAAATTTTTCTGTATTGACGCATTCCTTACTACAACCATTCTTGCTCATATGTCACTTCATTGAAAAGTTGTTTAGAGTTTAAAGCAAAGTAGCTGATGCTAAATGATAAAAAGTTAACACTACATTCAGGTGAACAACCTCTGGATAGCTTAGCTCGCTTTACAGAGGAACTAAAATATGCCTCCTTTACATTGAAATGTCTCCATACAAAAATGTGTTAGTTCTAGGGGCTGATGAAGACAGCTTGAATAATAATAATAATAATAATAATAATATACCATCACTGTATATATATATATTATTATTATTATTATTATGATATTATTATGATGGTATAATACTTGACACAACTATTTTTTGTGTTTTTAATGTTTAATATAAATTTACACTATTATTAAATGTATATGATGCATACTTTATTATATATGATATATATTAATGTAATGGCCATGTTACTAGTATGAAGTATGCTTAATTTAATTAAAAAAAAAAATTTAAATTAAAATAAAAACTGAATCTGAAAGGGTATGCACTAGATGTGACATGCAGCCAGAAATTCACACACTTTTTTGAATGTATTGAGAGAGGTTTTGGTGATACATTTTGGCAGAAAAAATTTTGATATTTATGTGACTATTGAGTTCTAGTATTTGTTAACAACTGTTTAATTATTTGTGTATGATGAAGAATATCCAATCAGCTAATATAAAAGCCATCGAGCTTGCAGGCAGAGCCTTACCTTTAGCAAATGTGGAATAACATTCTGTCTTTATTAGATACAGCAAACAGTGAAACTTTTTCAAGATCAACTACAAACTACAATACCTCAGGATGAGTGTGGAGGACATAATCATATAGAACTGGTTATATCAAAGGAAGCTAATAGAGTGTCAAATGGTAGGACACACACAGACACACAGACACACACACACAGAGAGAGAGAGATAGAGAGAGAGAAGTATGGTGTCCCATCCCCTCTCTTAATACAAACTCTATCAAAGCAATTACACCTTTATGCAGATTATATGTAAATAAACAGAAAACCATTGGATACTGACTATCAGTATAAGTCGAGTTAACATTTTGTTGTTCAACTCTGGTGGTTCCAGCATATCTCACCTCATGGCCACTACACAGAAAATACATCCTGATAACCACCTTCAGCAGACAGTCTGAAAACTATAAACATCTAATAGACCTTGTCATTGTGACACAGCTAAAGAGATAACATATAAATTTAAGAGCACATGTCCCTCTAAATGATTAAGTAATGAGGTAAAATAGAAAAAAAATAGAACTTTGTAAAACAATTATTAAAAAGAGTGTGAGGGGCTGGTTGTCTTCAATTACCTTCTTCAAGGGTGTGTTATCCTTTACACAGTACATTTTTTTGTTTGTTTGAATTTGTCTCATTGTGTTTGGTTTTACGAAGTGACTTTTTCATGTATTAACTTACGAAATATAGACAATGTGTATACTAAATATTATTGAAATATGATACAATAATAAACAATGACCGTGATAACAACAGTTATTATTATTATTATTATTATTATTATTATTATTATTATTATTATTATTATTATTATATGTGATATTAAATTGTTATCATCAGAGCTATGGAAAATACCATGATACACATTTGAGCTCAAATCGACCCTTCCTCATTTAAAACATAATGGATCAAACAGGTTTCAGAAATTAAATAAATTACTTTCATAGATTTTTTTGAAAGAGATATGTGACATGACCTGCAAACCTTGGCCAGGCATGAGCTGAAAAAAGGCTTTAGCAAAGGCATGACCGCAGACAAAACAACTCAAACGATGAACAGCTTTTGTCCAAACACAAATGTGAACTTATGTGATTATCTCTTAAACTCCTAGGCTTATCCTTGTTGACTTGTTGTTTTCCAATAACTTGGAAAGCAATGCATCTGGCAGAGTTATAGTAATGAAGAATATGAACCTGGACCCTTTGGTGGGTCTTGGGCATTTAAGGGGTTTTTAACAGCTAAAATGTCATTATTGTTTTAGCTCATTCAGAAAATATGCAGACAAAGCATGAATAAATGATCAGTAAAAATGATAGTATTTTCATTTTGACTCAGATGTAGCTGATCAGTAAAGAAAGTATTGTTATCCAACTTACAAGTAATGTTAGCTTATGCACACTAATAAGAATAATGTAAACTGCCTTCTTAAATACACTTAACTCAAACTGAACCAAGCTGTTTTCTCAAATGTTTGTTTATATGTTTATTCCTTTCAGTGTTTCTGACAATGTAACATGGTTTCAAGAAACTCCTAAAATCCGAGCTCTTCAAAGAGCACCTGCTCTAGTGATTCCAACTACTCCCCATGAGTACTGATATGCATTCAACATTCGATATCGAAATGTTAATTATTTAACTTTAGTATTTTTTGCATTTGTACTTTGTCGCTTTGGATAAAAGCGTCCGCTAAATGTAATGTAATGTAACATAGAGTGCATAATATCAGTAAATTAATCACTGAATCTGAAAAAACTGAACTGCATTGAGCAAGGGCACAAGCCTAAGCTAAATACCCATGATCGCCAGTCCCTCAGGCAGCACTGCATCAATATCATTCATGAATAGAATGGATGTATATCCATAAATTAAATTAAGTTGACCAAACAAAACATGTAACATCTTGAGGTTCATACTGTCTGTAATGAAATAAAAGTCAAAGGAAATGTAAGAAACAGTGCGTGTGTGTGTGTTCAATTTCTACAGTGTCCCAATTTTTTTTTTGGGGGGGGGATTGTAATACTAAGATGTTTACATGTTGTATGTTTCCATTGTTAGTTACATTAGCCTTGTAGCTGCAGTGCCATGCAACCTTCAGAAACCAAACATGTCTTTATTGACTATATTTGATGTAATAGAAAAATCGTGCAAATGTAGTTGATGTAGTAAATGTAGTAAATGTGTTTTTGCCAAACTATCACTTTAAGAGTCTTAAACATGATATCAGCAGGCAGGATTTAAGAGTAAAGAGAGTCTGTGATCAAACCCATATCCTACGGATGAGTCTTGCGCCTCAGGAAATCCCTGAGCAGAACCAGCCAAGAGTGACAGCAAGGAAGGCGAACCACAATAAAGCAAAGCATGACTCCACTGGAAGAATTCAGGGTGACTTACTCCATTGAACTGAGTGACACTACCCATTCTTTGTGTAAAACCTCAGAAAACAGATGAAGGGGAAAGACTGTAATTGATAAGTAAATGTACAAGACCGAGAAGAGTGTTTAACTTTACTGTGTGATCATGTGATTTAAACTTCATATATTATATATTATACTTTCCATGTTTCATGCATTGTCTAGCAATCTTGCCCATGGTGCATCAATGCATTGTTCTCATTGAAAGAAGTGGAAACGAACACATTGTTGATTAATAAATAATCACATAGCACTCATAACAATCTCATGTTACCTCATTAAATTCATATTTACACCAAGCATTAAGAGGGAGCTTGGATTAGGGATGGAAATGAGAAGAGATGAGGCAAAGAGAGGAATGTTTGGTTAAGAGGAGTAAAGAAAAAATATAAAAAGATAAAAAGAAAAACCTCCAAACACAAGAATTCAGGATGGGACCTAGATGACCTATATTGGCTTAATATTCCAAGTTTCAAGCCTTGGTTGCACCATCCTTGAAATAGAACATTTAAAATACAAGTTTACTGTGTAAAATGAATAATAACATAAATTAAATAAGTTCAAATTTAGAAATGAAAGTATTCTTATTCATTCTTATTTAAATTCATTTTTTGGATGACAAAGTGCTTATTATGATCAGTTCCAAATGACTCCTTATTGTGCAACTCCATGTTTCACCCAACTTCATGTTCATTAAAGCATCTTCCTTGGTTTGAAGGGAAGTTTTGTCTAACAATTAGGCAAGTGATTTCTGAAATTCTGTTACATGCACATAAACTGTGTTCTTAACTTTTAATGGGCAGTTTACATCTACAGGAAGAGATGTTTAAGAAACGGACAAGATAAAGCATTATTTCACCTACAAATAACACAAGCTTTTATCCAGCTATTCATGTTATTTCCTAACTAGTTTGCAGCATTTGATTTACAACTACTTTTAGTCAACATTTTTTAGATAGATAGATAGATAGATATATACTTTATTAATCCCTTGCGGGAAATTCAGGTCCCAGCACTGCTGGCAGGGCAGCCGCTTGTGCAGCGCCAACCTTAGGACTGCTGATTCAGTGTTATACACATCCATTCACCACTTATTGTGCAACTCACTGTCCCTTAAAAAAACTGTAGTTTAGATCCTCTTCATGAGGAACAACCTCTACGTCACTATAGTTAAGTGTAATTTTGGTTACTTGGTGTAATCTGTTATCTTATAGTGAAAGTGTTCAAAAATAACTCGTCAATCAACGCCCCTTCCCCCTACAATCTATGATCATCCAATCATGAGTCACAACCTTCCATATCCAATCAGTAGCTCAGATTAGAGAACACACAGCTGTCTGAAGCTAAAGAATAAAGCCCCTGATCACACATCACAGCCATAACATGAAACTACTATGAGTTTATTCAAATTATCAATATCTTATACAAACTATTAAAAATGTCTGATTTAACTAAAGATTTGACATTGATTTTTGTACAAATGCATACATTTATACGCTTATATCTTTATGCAAGTGAGAGAGATAGAGAGAGAGAGAGCGAGAGAGAGAGAGAGAGAGAGAGAGAGAGAGACAGAGAGAGAGAGAGAGAGAGAGAGAGAAAGAGAAACAGAGTGTGTGTAGGATTATTTTCTCCAGCTGATTGTTTGGTGTGAGCTTTGTGACGGGATAGAGTTATAATCCCATAACTCTCTCCCTTAGAGGAAGAAAAGAGAACATGCTGCTGGCTGCCTCACCTGACCTGAGGGGGTTAAAATACAAATACACACACACACACACACACACAAATTCATACATACTTATACTACATTCATTAATGTGTTTCAATGAAAACTCATCACAGCTGTCAGATCAAAAACTCTTCTCCTCTACATACTTAAGTTGTGTGGACTAATAGAAATGGTCCATAATACTGAAAAGGAAATTTCACATTACCATGCATTAACTTTTTTGCTGGTATCTTGTGAAGTTACCATTTTGAAGGTTTGGTTTGGAAGGATTGAAAATGTGTGCTATACTTATATGTTACACTGCTCCATCAAACACTCTGTTAAATCTAAAGGAATGTTTCAGCTAAAAAATTATGTAACTTTCCATTTATCTTAGATATAGTCAGTCAGTCAATTGCAAATCTTGGAGTCCAAATTAGCTTTTTTTAGTTTAGACCTGAAGCCAGGAGGCTAACATTGCAAAAACTGGACCTCAATAGCCACCTAAATACCCTAGTTGTTTTCTTAAAAATACATCTACAAACCTTGCCACAACCTGCATCCAGATCTCAACTGAGAAATGAATTGGGTTTAAGCAGACTGAGATAAGTTTTGGAATGTTTTTTCTCAGAAACAACTAGCATAATTGATCATTGAGTTGTAGTGTTTATTAGCAATGTTCACCTCACGACATAGTGCCAGTTTAGGTTAAATGTAGGTGACATGTAGGTTAAATCGAAAACAATATAGTTATATAAATATAGTTGACTATGAGGGGAGAGTCCCTAAAAAGACACACTCAATCAGTCTTACATATTACAAGGTAGAGTTTGTCTGGGGTTAGTCTTTTTAAACCTGTTTCCAAAGGTAAATTTTAATATCATCTAAACCAGCAATCCTCAACTGGTGGGTCCCGACCCAAAAGTGGGTCGCGGACACGTTCTGGGTGGGTCGCGGGCAGTTTGTAAAAAATAAATATATTTTAAAACAAAAAAAAAAAAAAAAAAAATTAACGCTTATCTGATGATGTACTCGTCGCACACTCATTGCCATGGTAACCACCACTCGTTAGCCCGTTACCCTTCTATTTAAATTTGTGATGAAGTTCGGAGGCAAGACGGCAAAAACAAATATAACCCGGAGGATTTGAAATGTGGATTTTCATTCATTGAGGACAAACACAGACAGAAACCTCAGTGTGTTATTTGTAATGAAGTGTTGGGCATGAAAACATCCAAAGTAATGCGACATTTACTAATGAAATATATATGTAAAGCCAAGCCGGTAGAGGACTTCATAAGCTGAAGGCACAGGCGTAATTTGGGGGTGGGATGGGACGAGACGCTTTCGCTTTTTCAAAAGGCAGTTTTGGTCCCCTGTAGTTTTTATCACCCAAAAATAATGTTACGCTGTATTAAAAGGAGATGAGTTGAGCATTAGAATCAGCAGAAATCCAAGCCGCTCAATCTGAAGCCTGTTTAACTTCAGACCACGCACAAGCTCATCGATTGGCTCACCCGTTTCTTGTTAACAGGTGATTGGCTGTCCCCGCTGTCACTCCACAAAAAGCATCTGAACTTGTAAATCTATGTTTTGCAAGTTAGCCAGCAGTCCGTGTTCACCTTCCACTGTAAGTTGTTAACATGTTGGACGTTTGTTATGTCAGTGTCACGTCAGCTCAACATATTTTAATATCAGAGGTTTCATATTAAATCCATTAACATTAATATTTGAATCTGTGTCTGTGTGTTTGCGACTACCAGTCTGTGATAAGCCGTCCATTTACATGCCTCTAAGTTGAACTATTGTCAAAATAATTGAAAATTTCTGCTTATTTTTACTCAGAAATAAAGTATAATTTTAAGTAAAAAAGGTCTGTTGACCATACAGTCCAAACATAAGTGTAAAATTGGTGGTAATGCGTTAGAGTGAAGTTGACTGAAAAAGGTGAATTGATTGATAATTTTATGCTACATGCTTTTAATAGTTTATTACATATTATTATTATTTATAATGTATTAATATTTCTTTAATGATAAATATACATTTTATTTTACTATTAATAGCACTTAGTTATTAATAATAGTTATATACCAATATACTAATAGTTATTATTAGTATATTATTAATTGTAACAAGTAAAATAAAAATCATAATTTGTAAGTAATGTATTATAATAATTATAATAGTTTTTAGTTTAATAATAGTAATGTAATTCATAATGTTAATTTATGTTCCAGCACTCTGTTCCACCAGTCGTGTCCCCCCAAAATCTCAAGGCTATTTTTCAAAAATAAATTTGTTTGGGTTGTATTCTATAAAAGTGGGTCGTGACTTAATGACCATGAGGAAATGTGGGTCCTGGGCTAAGACCAGTTGCGAACCCCTGATCTAAACAAGTCTAACCCACTATCCTGATCATTCAGTTTAGTAATACACATACACACAAGTGCAGTGGAACACACAATCAACATATCATTGCTGTTGTAACAAAAACCTTACAACTTTAAAATGCAAGTAGCAAAGTCAGCAGTTTGACAAAGACATGAATTCTGGCAATCAAGCAAGCTGGTGAGAGATTATTTTTCTTTTTTTTCCTTCTTCACTCACACAGCCACCTTGTTTTAAGCTGGAAGATTTTATGGAAATAATTCTCAAAATATTTTAGAAAATTATCAGCATTTTGTGTAATATTACCTTCACAAGAACCATAGTCTTCAAAAATCAAAATGACATACATACAGATAGATAGATAGATAGATAGATAGACAGACAGACAGACAGACAGATAGATAGATAGATAGATAGATAGTACTTTATTGATATATATTTATATATACATAAACTTAAAATTTCTGAAATATACATAAACATATATTATAGAAAAACATGAAATAACTCTTTGTGTGGCAATTGTTTATGGGAAGAATTCACTCACTAATTCTAAACATTTCAAAAAGAAAAGAAATTGTGATAGATTTTAAGAAAAGGGCATCAATACAACCTGTTCTTGTACAAGGTACAGCGATGGAGATAGTAGGGGAATACAAGTACTTTGGGACCATTATAGACTCTAAGCTTACTTGGACTGCTAATACGGTGGCACGATACACTAAAGCACAGCGACAGTTTTATTTTTTAAGGAAATTACATAGTTTTAATGTAGACGCCACTATATTGATGTTATTTTATGTCAATTTTATACAAAGTGTGGCGATGTTTGCTATCCAATGTTGGGAGGGGCATCTGTTCATAACATGAATATGCTAGATACAGTGACAAAATTGGGGTTAGAAAATTACTGGAATTAATGTTAAAATTATTTCTAAACTTTCAGAACAGCATACAATCAGTCTTGCTCTGAGGATATTAGTTGATCCTTCCCACCCACTCTTTACAGAATTTTTCCCTTCTGGACATTAGTTTCATATGCCCAAAATAAAAATTAAATGAGACATCTCATCATTTGTGCCAAGAAGTATTCAATTATTGAATAAACTAGATGTTGGCCCATTGTTCTGATTAGACATTTTAGATATTTTAAATTAGGATGGGTTGTTAGGGATCTTTTATTGTTGTAGATAATGAATGGTGGTATTGAATGTTGACTTGTGTGTTGTATTTGATGTGGCTTGTGTGCAAGACAAATTCCCTGCGGGGCATTTGTGGGCAAAGTTTTCATTCTTTAACTTAGTTTCATTCATTAAATTTAAATTGTTTAAATTTTTGAAGTAGTAACACCCCATCCTTCAAAATTTCACACAATGTAACATCCAATTGGTATTTTAAAATTATTTAAAAATGTTTTTTTAAAAAAAAGGTTTTTGTTCCAACAATGATGATATATTTGTCGTCTCATTACATTTCAGTGAAAGCATGAAAAGAGGGCATATGGCAGGCTGATGCAGAATTGGTTGTATGTAATCTTAGATAAGATGGTTCAAGCTAGTCAATGTACAGCGTGTGTGTGTATGTGTATGTATCCTGTGTATGTGTCTGTGGGAATCCTGTTCATATATGCCAATGGATGGACACATATGGTCATTATTTTATAGTGTGTGCTTGAGTATTTGAGTACTGTCTCTGTCAAACACACACACACACACACTCACACACTCACACACACACACACTCACACACACATATACATATACACCCCTCCCCTCCCCCTCAGTTTGTTCGTCTCTCTCTGACTATAATCTGAGTGCATTAATCTGTTGTTTGAACTCCTTAAGCACAGACTGCCTATCACATCTGCTCCCCTCACCCTGCTAAAGCTCCGCTATTTATAAATAATCCCTCATTCCCTCTCGGCTTCTTTCTCTTTTGCCTCTATTTTCTTTTCTCATCCTTCTGTAAAATTCTTATATGAATCTACAATCACTTGGTCAACCTTTCCCTCCACCTGCAGTCCACTGATAAATCAAATCACAGTTTTCATACAAATGATCAACATTTGAAAGTTAAAGCAGGTTTATTTACAAGAGAACAATATCAGACATTTCTTTCCATTTACACTGCTTTACACAAAGCATTTGAAGGTATTTTTTGACACTTTTTCCTGATGGTCTACTGCTCTGGAGGTGCTCACCTTGACATTCAACTAAAATGATTTAAATCAACCATATTTTCCTAGTAACACTTTACAATAAGAATACATTTATTAACAGTACTTAAAACTGTATTACACATTTTTAAATGGCAAAGAAATGTGTCAGTTAATGATAAGAAGTTTATAAATACTAATTTGACTCAACATAGATAACTAATTAACAATTTTTTGGTGATATTCATGTGCAAATAATTAATGCACTTACTATTGTTGACACAGATGGCAGATTGTCTGACAGATCCTTCCCAAAACTTAAAAGTCAAATACAGTCTTAAGTACAGTTATTTGAGATCCTTATTGTAAAGTGTTACCTTTCCCTAACTATAAACCTAACAGTCACTTTAACCTTTCCGTTTAAGAGGGAATTCCTCTGATTCTTCCAAATTTCTACATAACTCAAATGTGATCCCGCCAAAGAAAACCAGGTCAAAGTCATTCTTTTTTTCAAAATTTGTTTTTTGTGAATTTAAGTTTTGTTTTTGATCAAAATATGTACTATGATAGATATCTGAGACTGTTATCTTTCATTTACAGCAATAATACAGAGTGGTTAAGTTTTGTCGCTAATGTGAGTGACACGATATTGACACGATACCTCAATAAGTTGCCCAGTGACTTTGGGCTGGTTGGGGTCACAATTGTTAAGATAAACTGTCACCTATTTTAGATGGAAAGCTTGGATTGTCCTTACAAAAGTGGTAAGCCTGCCTTGGCACATATATAGTAATTTTATTCACTATTTACAGTGCCCTGGGGAAAAAAAA
>BRDA01012547.1:0-10670 GCA_036984385.1 Crenuchus spilurus | reverse complement strand
CAACTCTCTCTCTCTCTCTCTCTCTCTCTCTCTCTCTCTCTCTCTCTTTTGTGCGTTGGATGCACTGTAAGCCTATCTCTTGCTAATTGCCAGAGTGCTTCTAACACAAAGTCTGCCGCTGTAACTCTAGCCCACAGGATGTTGTATGGTCAGAAACATTTACAACGTGTTACATTTCCTCTACAGCATACAGGCAGTGTGTGTGTGTGTGTGTGTGTGTGTGTGTGTGTGTGTAAGGCTGTTTACATCCACTGAATCAGTTGCAGTTGCCTGTTTTGAAACACTGTCCAGATAATCTATCAAGCACTTGCTATTTCAGTGATATCCACCGGATCAGCACTCTGGCGTTCCCTGGAGTAAACACTGGCAGAAAGGTAATGAATTCACTCAGACTAAAATGCATGAGGGGACAAAGATCATTATCTCACACCAAAAGTCACAATGCTGAAAAAGTCAGGGACCCTATTCACTTTCAATTAGAAATTTAATGGGAAAACATAAAATATATACAATGTTCCCTCATAATATACAGTGGCATATCAGAAATAGTTAAAATATAATAATAAAAAAATAATACTGTGAAAAAAACTAGTTTTTCTCATTTTTGTTCATAATTTAAATCAAAAAGGTAAACTGATATGTTTTATATTTGTGTAAATGAATATAAATGTATACATGTTTGTATTTGTTTTCAGCATATTTAAGCAACCACAACAACCTTCTAAACTGCTAACTGGCAGTCTTACACAGAGAGACCTCAGTTTTCAATATCCCAATATAATTTCCCTCTAGCCACAACTTGATTTTGGTTGTTCAGTAAACCAAACTTTTACATTTGCTGTGCAGTTTTATTTCAGTGTACAAGTAGATTAAGATAGATAGATAGATAGTACTTTATTGATCCCTTTAGGTGGTTCCTTCAGGGAAATTAAGGTTCCAGCATCATCACCAATACAGTACAGTAAAAGAGGTAGGTAGATAATATATTAATAAACAGTTGTTATAAAAAGTTATATATATATATATATATATATATATATATATATATATTATACAGTTATACAGTTTAATGGCTTGAGGGACAAAGGAGTGTTTTAGTCTGTTTGTCCTGCACTTGGGGAGGAGCAGTCTGTCACTGAACAGGCTTCTCTGATGGCTCTGATGATATTAAAATATATTTGTAGCATTTGAAGAAAGACCATTTAACTTTATTGCGTTAGACTGCTCACCTGATATTCATATAAGGCTTATTTGGTTTCTTTCATTAATAAAAAATTGCTTACTTCAAAATCAAAGAAACTGGAAAAACACATGTCACATGTGGTTGACCGACAAATGGATTTTATGTTGGAGTAACTAAATCCATATTTGTTGGCACTACTCAACCAAGTTAGGCGGAAATTGGATTCATAATTAAATTAAGTTCATCCAATTACTTTTTAAATCTGTTTAAATTTTGTAAATCTTGTTTGTTTGTTAGTACGTTTTATTTTTGTATTTGTGGCCTGCCATCTACACTAACTCTGCATTTTTACTTGCTGTAAATGGAGGTTTCTGAAATTGTGCTCCAGGCTGGAGATTTTTTTTTTAAACATTAGAAAACCATTAGGAAAAAGTCTGATGGTTTCCATCAAGTGCTGGGACTAATGAGAATTGTCTGTTCTTTTAAGAGAGCTCTTTGATGCTGTGTGGGTGAACTGCTCTATACATCAATGTTTTCTGGAGGGGTTAGCTGAAATCATGGACAATACGATCTGATGGAAAATCTCTAGTAAGGTGAGTCAGTACTACAGAAAAGCTTTGGAGCGCTGTAAATGTGACGTGGGAAAAAAACAGCATCCTCAAAGAAGAATCCAAACCATCTACATCAACTACTCCAAATAAGCCAACCAAAACTAAACAATGAATTCATTTCCGCAACATGACATTGAATCCACATATGTGGCGGAAGAATACTTGTGTAACTTAAACAGTGAAGAACATGATGCAGCTTGTAAAAGAAGGTCAGGAGTTATGGAGCTCAGGATTGTGATACAAAACAGTGATGCAAAAGCTTTTTTTCATCCAGTGAAGATCAAATGAAGTTGCAAGCTAGGGAATATATTCAAAAATCCAGTTAATTCATTAGTTCTCTGGGGACTGTTAGAAGAACATTCAGTTCCTGTGAATACAAAACACAACTTTTTTTTACACATTCAGTCTACTTGAACTTTGACCTGTGTAAAGTGTAAACTTTGTATGTAGAATATTGCTTATTGATAAGTCAAAACATTATGATCAATATGCTAATTTCTTTAATAAGTCTTTAATTGGTCCTCCCCCACCAAAACAGCTCTATCCCAATGGACTCTACAAGACCACTGAAGGTGTCCTGTACAGTAGTATCTGCCACCAAGATATTAGCAACAGATCTTTAAAGTCCTGCAAACTATATCCATCGATTGGACTTGCTATTGAGGTCTGGGGGATTTGAAGGCCACTGTTGGTAGGTACTTACCATTGCTGTCCAGTGGTCACTGTGTCATTGTTATGAAATAATCTTGAGGTCATAATGTTTTGGCTCATCTGTGTGGGTATAATGTAGAGTTTATTGCTCCATGTTGCCTTCATTGGCTTGTGAATGGTAATAAAACACAGATTCAAAAGATGTAAAAAATAAAATTAATAAAAAACACCTGAAAAACATCAACGCCAGCTGCTTCTCTGAAGACATCTGACCATTTCAAATCCCATCCTACACTCTGGGACACATTCATTATAAAGTCAGAGAGCTGTCAGACTGTGAGGCTCTTTAGGGAGAGGAGATGAAGGCAGAAAAGCTGACTGCATAGTTGCTTTCATTTCCTGTCTATTATTTCTGAGCAGACAAAACATAATTAAGACTTGGACTTGTAAAATTAGCCAGCGTTGCCCACCAATTATAACTAGCAATACAACTTTAATTGGCCTCATCTCACAAATGTGATTATATCATTACGTTATCATTATAAGCTTATATAACTGCTGACCTGTTACTGTGTATTAAGTTCTACAAGGCAATAAAAGTCTGAATGGATGAATTGGAAGAATTTGGAGCGAGAATGAAGACAGAGAGAGAAGCTGTAATTCTGAATGAATCAGGCTAATAAAAAGCTGTGGTTTATGAGATGCCCTGCATCAGCTGTTATAAAGCCAGCACTGAGAATGTTTATCCATCAGAAAGTTCAGCAGCAGCTCAGTGTGAGGTCCTGCCTCTACACTTTCCTTTACATTCAAATCTGTTTCTCATCAACCATCAAACAAGCTGAAATAAACCCACTGCTTCCATAATGAAGGCCATTCCAACAATCAATGCCCCCTCCCTTGTCTCATAAATTGCTCTCCACATCTCATTTAGCCCAAAAACTCTACTTTCCATGCATATCAGTTCTGCATGTGCAGAGAAAACACACAGATTCTATATTAGCTTTGTGATTAAGCGATAATCTGGCCACATAAATCTAAGCTACTTTAATTTCCTCCTTACCCCAAATGAACCACATGTCTGGTGTCTGAAGTTTGCTTCTTCAGCTGGGGCAGCCGTGGGCTGGTGGTTAGGGATGGGGTCTTGTGACTGGTTGGTTGAAGGTTTGATCCCCATGCAGGTCATGACTGAAGTGCCCTTGAGCAAGGCACCTAACCCCTAACTGCTCCCTGGGTGATGTGGATAGGGCTGCCCACCACTCCGGGCACAAATTCTCACAGCCTAGTGTGTGTTTCACTGCACGGATGCGGGGGTTAAATGCAGAGGTCAAATTCCGTTGCGTGCAATCACATTGGCAAAATGTTTAGTTTTGCACTGAGACTGTGCTGTGTCAGTAACCTCAAATATACTTGATTATGTGGATTCTGACACTTATGTCATACTCTACTCTTATATAAGAACGAGTTTAACTGCATCTCATAGTTCGTCATATAGTGTCAAAAGCTAATGAAATGTATTTGAGATTATTTAATATTTAATAAACAATAGGGTATAGTACAGTTCTACAAAGTTAATAGAAAGACCTAGCTTCTTATATAATCACAGATTTCCCAGATTTTCTCAGAAAAGTGCTGGATTTCATAGCAATTGTTAAATGATGCTATGTGAAGAGCATAGGACAGAAGCTTACATTTTATTCAGCATCTAGTTGTGGGGTAAACATGCATATTAGTAGTCTTTAACCCTGTGAACAGAAGTATTTTGTTCCCAAAGTTTAATTCTCATAGCATCTTTCTCCAACCCAAGGTGCTTTACAGCAATCAAAAAACTTAAACGCTAGCTGGGGTAACCTCTCCACTCTGTGGCCTAAAGTCTCGACTTGCCCAGAGGCATTTCTGGTGTAAGATCCCTCTCAGAAAGCTGAGTAGCTATGACGTAGCATTCCATTTCAATGATGCACAACTCACTGAATCCAGGAAAACAGTGTCGTGATATTTTTGTCTGAATCGCTTAATTGTTTTCATTTCCTGCCTATTATTTCTGATCAGACAAACATAATCAGGACTTGGACTTGGACTACAATTAGCCAGTGCTACCTACTGTTTGTAACTAGCAGTATAGCTTAAATTGGCTTTCAGAAGTGATTGACGGATGTGTAGGTGAACTACTCAATGCATCATCACTGTCAGTGTTAAACCTGATGTTACCCTTATCTGGACAGTAATTGGGTGGAAGTTGACTTCAAAATAATTGATTGTTTGACTCTGTGTTTCCTGAGAATCTGTGTTGTCTCTTGGCCTTGACTGGTTAACACTAAGTGTAAATTTAAGTTTGTAATATTCAGACGTGTGGACTCAAGTCACATGACTTGAACTAGAGTCCGACTCGAGTCACCGAACTGATGACTTGTGACTTGACAATATACAATATACTATCAACTGCATCAATTGTGTTAAATTTTGAAATGACGTTACATCTGGTGACTTGACTAGGACTCGAAGTTTAAGACTTGGGATTGACTTGTATTGACTTGGGACTTGATTGTCAAGACTTCGGACTTACTTGTTACTTGCAACTTAGTGACTTGTTCCCATGTCTGGTAATATTAAGAGTTAAGGGATTAACTGAATATGAATTCCTATGGCAGGAGCTGAGAGTCAGGGGCGATCAAAATGCCATCACACACTTTAGAAGTGCTGAGCCTCAAATAAACTTGATTTTGTGGTTTCTGACACTGTATGACATACTACTATCTATAATCATGAAAAGAAGTATGTTAGCATAGCTTAAAGCAGTAGTAGCAACTCTCTTAAATGCCGAATTTTATCTGTACTGTTTTATAAATATCATTCCAACTCCAGTGTAAAACTAATGAAGTAAATCTGAGAAACCAATTAATTACGTCTTGAGTAATGGAATCAATTTAAAGTAAGTACAGAAAGTAATTGGTTACTTGGTTTTTGGCCAAACCCTCATTGTAAATCCAAGTTCACATTTTTGAATGTAGTGCATTAGTAGCGTATATCTGATAGATGATCTGAAACACACATGTAGCCTGTTTATTCATGTTTCTTTGTGAGAATATATGAAGTGCCGTGGACCTTCATGGTCTCTGACTTTACTGCATGGCTATGAAATCCAATTTCAAGCTCCACTGACCTCCCTGGTGGTTTCAAACACTGTGGTGCGAATAACAGCTACGAAACAAGGAACATACATGCTGAAGAGCAGGACAGAGACACTAGAGACACATCCATCAGAAGCTCTGTACCCATCAGTGACTTTTGATCTCTGACCTGTACCTCTACCAGCCACAGTGGCTGCTGTCAGGCAAGTTAATTAGGTCAGACTGTGGTGAGCTGAGCGGCGTGGCTCAAATTGGAAACACATGTAGGAGCGCAGTGTGGTTCAGAGGAGGGAGGTAATGGTGCGGGAGGTGGATAATCAGGACTGGTGGGGTTAATGGAGGTTTTAAGGATTGACTCAGAAGGAGAAAATGGTATTTAAAGGAAGAATTGAATGGATTTAATTAGGCCATGGTACTGCATTGCAAAGAGTTTTGTAATTGACAAAGCCTAAACTCAGGTTTCATGAAGTCCAGAGCGTGTATGTGTTTTCTTATGTTTTCAGAACAAAATAGGCCTCACTTTGTAAAAAAAGGAATAGAAAAACTGCACTAGCGTACATGAATAAAAAAATAAATATATAAAATATGTATATATTTTTTAAATAACCAGAACTCCATATTACATTTTTACTCTGAAAGTTTGGCTTCTCACGTGCACTTGATCTTGAGTATGCAAACTTTGACCTTGTATTAATATATTGGTTATACAGTATTTGGTCATGTCATACTGTATGTGTGTATATAAAGTTAGTATTGTATCTTTAATTTTAAAAAAATCTGATTTGCCAAAAAAAAAGTTAATTGACATCGCTCAATGTTTTCACCTTTATTTATTTGATGTTTTTTGCTTTACATTATAAATTAATACTGATGTCATAAGAATAATGGATAAGAAATCAAAATATGTTTTAGATTTTAGATGCTTCAAAGTAGACACACAACTGATGTCTCAAACACATTAAGAGGCAAGAAATGCAAGTCATGAACTCTGGACAAGTCACAGCTGTTAACTGAAAGCCATTCCAGGTGACTACCTCATAAAGCTGACTGAGAAAATGCCAAGAAAGCTGACATCTAAGCAAGAGCTGCCTACTGTGAAGAATGTAAAATATAAAACATATTCTGGTTTGTTTGACACTGTTTTGCTTACTAAATAATAACATATGTATTTCTTCATAATTTGGAAGTCTTTAGTATTAAACTACAATGCAGAACATTTTTAAATAATGAATGAATAAATAAATATATATATATATATATATATATATATATATATATATAAATTATTAATTCATTTATTCAGATAATAAATAGAGATTGAGAACTAAAGTGTGCAGAACACATTTGAATTTGCTCGCTGTAGAGGTGCACTCACATATTGCTTGCTTGATTTTCTCTTCACAAAATTGTGTCCTCCATGCCCTGAAACTGTTTATAACTGTGTGTGAGTGTGTGTGTGTGCATGTGCGTGTGTGTGTGTAATATGTGGACAGAGTGTTAGTGTCTGTGACAGCGCTGCCATTTTCAATAATTGCCATAATAGCTCCATAACAGATCGTAATTGCACAGTTATGGTGAGGTGGGATTTCCATTTCTATGGAAATAAAGTCTGTTTGGTCGCATTTAACCAACAACGGAAATATTTCAAGTGCAAATAAAAAAGGAATAACTATGCAGACAGTTATTTTGCTCATGTGAATAGTTTTAGCACCATTATTTGTTAATTATACAATTAGTGCGTACAGTATATTTCCAATGATAACACAATCATGCTGTAAGTTTCTTACTAGAACAAGCAGGACTCTAAAGAGGATTTTGAGGATAGTTGAGAAGTTCATTAGAGCCTATCTATCAACATGGATGCCACTTATCAGAAACTCTTCCTGCATAAGATTTCCAGCATGGACGACACATCCACTCCACCTCTTCACCTACACAGCATCTACTCCTCCTCTGTAATACTACCAATACTCACACGTATCCCTGCACAGTGCACTTTAATTCTAAATGATATACGAATGGACTCTTAATCTCAAAATGCTGCTAAGGCACACTTTTCCTCAAGCTTCTGTTTATGCTTACAGAGACTGTTCATATGCACTTTTTCATGTGTACAACTGCTATTCTATATGCTGACATAATTGCGCAGCTTATTTCTGTTAGGGACATCTAGGCCAGACATGTTCAACTCCAGTCCTGGAGGGCCGGGTTCCTGCACAGTTTAGTGGTTGCCCTGCTCTGACACTACAATTAAACATGCTCATTCCCTAATGAGGTGTGTTTGATCAGGAAGACAACCAAAGTGTGCAGGAATCCGGCCCTCCAAGACTGGAGTTGGACACCAATGATCTAGTGATGCAAAACTCATCTTAATGCATTGCCAGCCAGTGGTGCAGTAAAGATACATATGAAGCGGCTACTAATTTGATCATGTGTGATGCCCCCCGATAGAGCTTCAGCACAATTTGATTCAACGCAACACATTATGATGCAAAAGAATGATGTTCAGTATGCAGCCAAGTTGTATCTCCCTGATAATCTGTGACTCACTCAGACACACCTCCAGCCCATGTAAAACTGGCCGAGAGACTTGACTTCCCTTGTATAGTGTGGCTTTGTGCAATACCTGTTGTTAAAACACTACCAGAGTACATTTGAATTGTGTATGTGCAGTGTCTGTATTGCTGTGTAATGTCCTGTTGACCTGTAATGGAGAACAACATATCATTCCAGGGTGTACCAGAAATATGACAAACGTGATAAATTGCCTTTAAATTGTGTTGAAAATACAGATTCTGAACCCATATCACATTTGTGTTTAAACGTAGAAGAGGAGGTCTTAAATTGTGTTGAACATTTTACTAATACAGGCCATCATGACAGACAGCAGACATTTTTGTTATTTCTTAAAGTTCACTGTAAGTCATTGGTCCTGGAAACATTATTTTGTTTCAGTAAATGACAATACCTCTTGAACTCTTGAACTTGAACTTGAACTAGTCTGTAAGTCCTTTATTAACATCTGGATGTACATTGAGAAACATTTAGTAGAATAATGTAATGGGTGGCACGGTGGCTTAGTGGTTAGCACGTTCGCCTCTCAGCGCTGAGGTCTTGGGTTCGAGTCCCCATCTGAGCGGAGTTTCCATGTTCTCCCCGTGTCTGCGTGGGTTTCCTCCGGGGACTCCGGTTTCCTCCCACAGTCCAAAAACATGGAGGTCAGGTGAATTGGCTGCTCTAAATTGTCCATGTCTGTGCATGTATGTGTGTGTATGTGTATGTGTGTGTTCACCAGCGATGGACTGGCGCCCTGTCCTGGGCTTAGTTGACTAATGTAATGCCCTGCCCTGCGCCCAGTGAGGGGGTAGGGGACTAACCGCGACCCTGATAAGGATAAAGCGGGTGTGATAATGAATGAAATGAATGAATGAATAATGTAATGTGTGATGTATTTGCACAGAAATAGCTGGGTTATGTAGGTGACTACGGAGTTAGCAACATTAACCTCACAGAGTTCTTGTTCTAAACTAAAGCCACACTTGGACTTCAAACATATCTTGGCTGATTAGCATCTGTGTTTAGTGAGAAATCTGGCAAATATGAAGCATGTAAGGGTTAATGAACTTGAATCTGTGTGAAGAAAACATTTTGACTTAATTAGCGTGGCTAATTCTCTGCCACTGTCAGAAGTGAAATAAAGATGAGAAGGATTAGGCTGTAAATATCCAGGCTTTTGTCACAGCAGCATTGCGTGTACTCTTGTGTGTGTATGACTGTGTGTGAGAGAGAGTGAGAGAGGAGTGCCCAGAGAATCTGTGGCATAGGGTGTAAAGATGACGTTTGCATAAACAAGACCTGCTGGTTTAGAGTATTGACCGTGCCTTTGACTTTCACTGAATGGCCACTTAAGAATGACAGTGTTACACTCACCTGAACATGTGTGTGAGTCAGGGAGTGTGTGTGTGTGTGCACAGTATATATTTTCATTTTTGCACTTTCTATCTGTTTCCATTGGAGCGTGAGTGTGTGAAAAGTACTTTTGTCACTCAGTTTTGAGTTTTTTATCCTCCTTCCCTCTGCACTATTGTTCATCTGTCATTTGTCTCAATACTTCAGTCTTTCTCTCTCTCTCTCTCTCTCTCTCTCTCTCTCTCTCTCTCTCTCTCTCTCTCTCTCTCTCTCTCTCTCTCTCGCTTTATCACAGTGATAGGCCCTGGGGCTGAAATAACTAAGAGCATGCAGGGCAAGTTGAGGCAGAGCCAGAGACACAGAATGGAGGGAGGGAGAGAGAGATTACGACTGAATGACACCAAATGCCAAGAGGGAGGAATACCACAGCTAAGGAAAAGAAAGTTTAGAGGAGGTAGGGCACTTCCCTCACTCTGTGTTTGTATGTGTGTGTATTGAGCAAGAGAAAGTGGTCTGTCTATGAAGGTGTGCAAGTGAAGATGTGCATAATTGCTTTTGAACATGTTCGCTACTGAACTGTCTAAACTCTGAAGGAAAACCAGAGAAAGAGCACAGTGTTCCTGACTTTATAATCTGTTTACAAAAGCTCAATGTGATTTTTAAAACTGATTTTAATACATATGCAACATATCACTATTACATATACAAATGTACTGTATATATAATAACTGAGATATATTATTATTACATAGACATATATCATATATATGGGACACATTATTATTACTACATACACATATAGTACATATGTGTAATACATATATGAAATGTCATTATTACATATACATGTATATATATATATATATATATATATATATATATATATATATATATATATATATATATATACATATGTGTGTGTGTGTGTGTGTGTGTGTGTGTGTGTGTGTGTGTGTGTGTGTGTGTGATTTTTAAAACTGATTTTAATACATATACAACATAACACTATTACATATACATATGTATCTACAGTGAGGAAAATAATTATTTGAACACCCTGTGAATTTGCAAGTTCTCCCACTTAGAAATCATGGTTGGGTCTGAAATTTTCATCTTAGGTGCATGTCCACTGTGAGAGACATAATCTAAAAGAAAAAATCAGGAAATCACAATGTATGATTTTTTAATAAT
>BRDA01012545.1:44759-63466 GCA_036984385.1 Crenuchus spilurus | reverse complement strand
ATACTTCAACTTCTATAAAAGTCTTTTTAAACCCTAGTATCTATACTTCTACCTGAGTAATGAATGTCAATACTTTTGACACCTTTGCTTGTGACTGGTTGGTGTTTTGTTCCTCTCAGTAGGTACTCAGCACTGTTGACCAGGAGCACCTCACCAGCCTTGCCATATTGGAGATGCTCTGACTTGACCATCTATTTCTTGCCAAAGTGGCTCAGATTCTTACTCTTGCCCAATGGCCGTGTAAGAACATGCAGAGTTTGGTGTTCTGATAGTATGTGTAGCCCTACATTAGTCAAATGGTTTTAATGTTATGGTTGTTGTGTATATGTAAGATATGAGAACATGTCCTGCGACCATCAATTGGCTCTTTGAGTGAGCCTGAATCTGAGATCATACCCATTAAGTCCATATCTATACACACTGGTTCAAATCAGCCCTCTTGTGAGCAACTTAGCTATCTTGGGTTGTACTTGATGTCTTTACTGAGGTAGCCCATTGAGAAAATCCACAACCAATCGAAAAGCTGCTGAGTGAGCAAAAGCAAGGCCACTGCTTAACCGCCCATAACATCCGGCCCCTGACCACCCCTGTGGAAAACACCCTAGCCGAAGCAGCCAAACATCCATCCTCTTTGGCTCATGCACCCCTCCCTCGGCTGCCTTCCGTTTGCCATGGCCCTGGGCTCTCTGGGCTGGAAAAAGGGCCTCGCTGGTGCTTTTCAGTTAAGCCTGTCCAGCGGACCAGGCAAAAGCCCCCAGGGATTATCTTAATGCTGCCCCACATGGCACAGAGGGGAAGTCATCAGATACAGGATCAGGGTGCTGGGAGAGTCCTGGGCTGACCGCTTGAAAGCTAAATAGCTACACAGGACACACGTCGAACGTGTGTTTGTCAAGGCCCAAGTACAGTAAGCCGATTAGGCTCTGATGCAATGTTTTGGTGGCAGTTTTCACAGTTGACTTAGTGTTTCATACCAGACGCAGCCTCACAGAATAAGAAGTTACAGAAACATGTTCTAATGCTGTATGAAACAGGGAAATTGATATGTTTCCACTTGCCAATATTTTAAATTGTGTATAATTTATTGACATTGAAGCAGAAGTACAGATTTGATTATGACCACCTACCTACCTACCAGATGTACTGTAACAGTGTTTGCTCAATGGTGATCTTTGACACTTTTTTCATTGCTTCTGTGTTCATTATAGAGGATAACTGATGAGTCAATTGCTCTGTACCACTTGCCAGAGTTGTTGTTCCCCTTTGGCATCAATAGCCTCTAGGGCACCACTGTTAAGCTTTTGGGAGGCACTTAAAATACAAGAGGTCTATTCTCAGTACAATTTCACTACAATACATCTAGAACATTCCACTAAATTTGCATTTTCAGGGATGCCACCATCCTTAACTCAGTACCCTATGCCATTTCGGACATCAGACAAATCACGTTTCTGTTTGGAAAACTAGAAAAGTATCGCATAACTGCCTGCTGTGTTTGCTTATGAATGCATGTAAAACACTGAGAGTGGGTGCCTTCAGGAATTCCAGTCACGACTAACATTCTCCCTTTAATCCCCACTCCTTTTCAGTCCCCTGTTCATGCTGGCCTAGGCATTATGCAATATGTTAAATGAATGTTGGAACAGGCAAACAGCATGGTAGAACCCTTCGACTATAATCGGTGTTCATCTTTATTAACTCCCATGCTAGTCTGCAACTTTTCAGAGCATCTCTACTCAAATCGCTATTCACAAGAAGTGGCCCGTAGGACCATCTACTCGCAGCATGACCAGACATTATACTCTTCAGTTGCCAGAAGTTGACACACTCCTGAATCCCCCTTCCTTCCCCTCCATGCCTAAGGTCTGGTTTGTTTTGGCAGCCATTCATTTTCCGGTGGCGGTTGGCAACCATGCCACCGCCTGGAGCCGTCCACGGCCAGACTGTCGTCCACAGGTCAGCGATTCTGCTGACACCGGCGTTCCCACCATGAGCTAATGCCATTCCAGAGAGATCCCTATGTAAGCCTCTCTTTCTGCCATGCATGTATATAAAGGCTGGGGGCGGCCACAGTGGAAGGTAGCACGCATTGTTCGCGCATCTTTGTCCACTTGCATAGCTTTCCACAGCATCCTCACAACTCCCTCCAGTGCTCTTATTCTCCTCAAACAAAGCCTTGTTCAAAGACACGCCTAGGGAATCCCAAGGCCAAGACTCGCCCAGACCTGCTAAACAACGCCAGTCCAAGTCAAGCCAAGCCAAGCCGTTATGGATATTGCCATCCAACACCCCTGGTTCCGACGTGCCATGGGCTACCCTTCCCGACTCTTTGACCAATTCTTCGGGGAGGGCTTTTTTGACTACGACCTTTTCCCCTACACCACTTCCACCATAAGCCCATATTATCGGTACTCACTTTTCCGCAACTTCCTGGAGTCCTCCAACTCTGGCATCTCTGAGGTAGGCAGCTGATTGGGTGATGTGGATTTCATCACTGTGTGACCATGCTAGTTCTAGTGGCTTGTAGAAAGGGCTGAGAGAGATATGAAGTATTGAAACCTTAAAAGAAATACATTAATAAAAGAACCTACAGTAGATGTTGCAATTGAGATCCAAGTTGATCAAACTCTAATGACATTTTTGGAATTTAAGGATGGCTTGATAGAATTGATAGAATGATCTACCTGTGTCATGAAAACAAAAGATGGTCAGAGTTGAACGGTTAGCTTAATGCAGTGTAAGACACTATACGTCACTTGTCATTGAAATATTCTTTTGGCCACTGCAAAGAACATGCAGTTGTCATCTCCTGAATGGACTTTTATAAACCTTGACCAAAAAAAGATCTTTTTGCATGTCATTAAAGATTTACAGTATCCAAAGACTCAATATATCCACAACATATCTACATTCAATTCTTTCAATCTAAAGCTCTCTTTGGTTGTTCTCCAGGTGAGGTCTGATAGGGACAAGTTCACAGTCTACCTGGATGTTAAGCACTTCTCCCCTGAGGAACTCAACGTAAAGGTGACTGACGACTACGTGGAGATCCAGGGCAAGCATGGGGAGAGACAGGTGAGCTGCCTGACCTTTATATTAAGCCTAGTGTTACTAGGGATGCACCTATAGCTTGAGATATTGGCACTGGTCTACTGTGGTTGTAAAGATCAGTACACTAGTGCATATATCTCACATTGTAGCACAACCCTTGAGTGTTTTGTTGTGATTATACCACAGTTATGTTATCACAGTTATTGTTAGATAAAATAAAGAGGACTGAAAAAACATTCCTAAACATTCCTTTGCCCATTCCAGCTAAAGTAGTTCCTCTATCAGACTCTCCGCTGCTAAAACATCACCATCATACTGTGTACCTCAGACATAATAGTCGAGGAACATCATTTCTCAATAAATGTTTATTATACAGACATTAACACAGATATACTGATGTTAAAAATGTTGATTGCTGGTGCAAACTTTCATTAAACACCACACCCAGCTGATCAGAAGTGTCATGTTAAGTTCAGCTCTTAACTCAGTGAAGCTGCTGGTAGAAGCGGATTCATTTAATGACGTCTTTATACTTGCTCTTCAGTTGAGCTGTAGATACATTAAAAGTCCAGTTATTTTACTGTTTTGACCTCGTTTCTCTGCATTTTCAGTTAAATGCTGTTTCGGGCGGGGGAACGCTGGGATCGCTGTTAAGTTCCGTGTATGCGGCGGAGTAATACTTAAAGAGCTTCGATCAGAGTGTCGGTATATGGTCAATATCAACATCCTAGAACGTCTCTCAGCCAATCAGATTACGGGGTCGGAACTAACTGGTATAATCGGTCTTCACTTATTCTGGCAAATTTTGGTTGCCAAATATTCGATGCTTCCCGAAGTGATTCTCTAAAACTCCAGGATGAATCTCCACTCAGACCACTGTGCACAGCCAGAGAAGGATGGTTTACTCCAAATCTGTACACTAGTTCGTCCTTTTACTTTTCATTAGTACATAATAATGAATGGCCCTCAGTCTTCCATCCATTTATTTTGGATTTCTGCCAAATGCATCTTGGGCACGTTCTGGATAAGCAGAGTTTAAAAATAAGGATGGATCTATATTGTCAGTACGGTGGAGACTTTATGTTAAGTGGCATAATAAATGCATAATTCACTCTCAGGTCAATGAACCAGCTTTTGTAAGATGTGTAGACTTATAAATACGACATGCCCAGAGAGCAGCCGAGGCTCTCGAAGTAACATTCTACATGATGACCACTAGCTCATCATCCTTCAGGGGCTTCTACTCGGTCAAAATGAATTTGTGTAGACTGAGTGAAAGATGGCATTGTGATGACAGCTTGTCATTGCTGTAGCTCAACCTTCACCCTCATAACGTTCCACTACACTTATTACTTCATACCAGTGCTGTTTATTGGCAAAGACATGAATTACTATTATAGATTGTAATACATGGGTTATAATTCAATGTATTGTAATATGTTGTGAAACTGTAGACAAGGCCATTTATTCCTAAACCGAATTTTAGGAAAACAGTAAGGATTGTTAGAGGTAGATCCTTACATTACATGTTTACATTTGTCACTGAACAGTCTAATGACTGAAAATTACAATACTGCTATCCCGAGGTTGGGGGTTTCTAAACAACACAAAATGATCCAATCTTTAAATGTAAACTGTCAAAAGTTGGATATGTTTTTAAGAATCAATATAATATTGTAATACTCAAGTGCATTGATATTCAGTGAGCACACTCACTCAAAAAGGTGGACAACCCTATTCATGGCACCTGGGGAGCAGTTGCAGTGTAGTGGCTTTGCTCAAGGGCACTTCAGTCATGTCCTGTCAGTTCAGGGGATCAAACCGGCAACCTTCTGGTCACAAGGTTCTTTAACCACAGCTGCTTCCTGTGATAGCACTTTTCCACCAAAATGACTCTGGTTCTTGAACTGGTGCCGTTTGGGCTTATGAGAACCTCGGTGCTTTTTAGTGAACCAGCCCGCGTTTCCACTAGTTGAACCGAGGATACGTCACGGTGTACGTCATCAACAAAGCGGAATTATAAACAAAGATGGCGGAGAACATCGACTACCAAGCATTTGTGCTCTTGGTACAAATGTTTGTTTCACTTCACAAGTCAAATATTATCTTCCCTCATCCAGCTCCACTGTGCGATAGCTCCTTTTTAGAATCTCTGTAGTCCTTTTTTAGCTTCTTTAGTTTATTTATCACTCGCTCTCTTGAACGAACAAAACCTGCCTGAGCTAAATCCTCCACCAGCTCGCTGTAGAGTTTCTCCTTTCTAATACTCCCCTCAAGTTTCTCCTGAAACTCCGGAGAACACCAAACAGATAATCAAAACTGAGTTTCTTCAATGGACCACTGTACGCTACGAGTTGCCATCTTCTTGCGTTGAGTGCGCAGGCGTGTTTGGTTCCCACTGAAAAACCAAGGATTTTTTGGTTCCCGCTGCGAACGAACGTTCCTGGTTTGGGGCGGTACTTTTGTTGGTGGAAATGTGCCGAACGGTTCAAAATTAGGTTCGTGAACCAGAACGGTGCCGGGTCCGTGTTGGTGGAAAAGTGCTATGAGTGATGCCATAGAAAATCCCCTTTTGGCTTTATAAAAAATCATGCTTGGAACAAATAAGTTAAATTTTTTTCGCACTTGCACATCTCAATTAATAAAGTGCTTCTCTAAAAGCATTGGAAGATTGTTTAAGAAGAAAAAGAACCTTCTGGCTGCCTTTATTTTGAACACTTTTACATTGTGCCCAACCATTTGTTTAGAACATTTTAGTCACTACATCATATTGAAGAAGGTGTTGAACTTAACACAATGTGATTGTGCCATCTCTACCAATCGGTAGAGGTATGGTAGGCTAAAAAACATCCATTAAAGGTAACTCAACATGTAACATGTTCTTGTCTGGATGTTTCATAGCCATACCACATTGTTATTGATTTCATGGTAGAATATATAATTTTATAATGTAAAATCAAGAAAACAGGGTCCACCTATTTCCCTGAGAAACTTGTTCCCTGCTATATCACAGTACATTACCACAGTGGCTTTTGCATACAATACACTATGGGCCTAGACTTTGATTCCATGATCTAAAGGATAAGTCTAACTATCAGATTTCAGAAATGAAACATAGCTAAAGTCCACAGACTGCATGGGTAAGTTTGTCTAAATGACACCAATCTCATCCAGATTCATCTTGAATTCTCCCTGTTGTCTACTTTCTGTTCAGCCTTTTCTTTACTCATTCCTTTGCTAATTTGCTTTCCCCTTTTCTCCCCTCCTCCAACTCACCCCACCACCAGTTTAAGTACATGTTTTAGCCTTAAGCAAAAGTGCAGATGAGGGGAAATCTCTTGGAATGTTTTTGCTGGATTGACGTCGTCCCTGCGTCACAGGCAGCCATCCCTGTGGGACTCTTTTCAGCCTTGTGAATAATCTTTACAGGCTAAACTGCCTTTACCCTAGATCCGTCTCAAAGTGTGACCCACTCGATTGCAGATACACGCTGTTTGGCGGGTAATTATCTAAATCTTGTTAGCTGGTACCCAATGAACAGCACAGCACACATTTTACATTCATTGATATTACAAAGAGTTATTCAACATCATTTGAATGAAATAATGAATGAATATTGATGCAGTCAGCTTTGAAAAGGCAGTCAAGTCGTCATTACAGTACACAATGGAACAAAATGTCATTGTTCAATGCAACACACAACAGGGCGTTAGTTAGACAGCACTACATAGAGTTCAGGTACAAAACACAGCAGTGTGCATTGGACAAATAATACAGTAAGTACCCAGGATCATTTACAGGACAATAAAGAATTTTACAGGCTGTGCAAACCTACTGAATGAAAAAAAGCATAATGCATAACCCACTGCGACCACAGACCATTGGTTCTTTAGTTGTTTATTATTATTGTAGTATTAATAATAGGTTGTGTTCTTAACAAAAGTCTTCCAGAGTCAAGCTTTATTAAAGAGCAGCTTTGATACATCCAGATCTCATAGTGTCATCTATCTGAAGACATTATGCATGCAGGGTTCTGTTTTTTGGATTATCTTTGTTGCCTCTCACCATTCGCCCATATATGGTAACTACATCTGCCATTTAGATAGTGTAGATATTTAAGGATGAATTGACCAATAACAAGGATTGACATTGTTCAAATGATGCCACTTGAATAATGCTGATCAATACTACTCACTTTGATTCACTTAGCAATACACCCTACACATACAGTTTCACTCAAAAATACAACCCAATATGGAAGGAAAATGGTCCAGATTCACATGAACTTCATTACTAATACAATAACTCTGCAGTGCTGAAGGCCTCAAACAGCATCCGCCTCACCACAGCCATACCGTTGTCCTCTTTTCCGCAGGATGACCATGGCTACATCTCCCGCGAGTTCCACCGCCGCTACCGCCTGCCTTCCAACGTGGACCAGTCGGCCATCACCTGCACCCTGTCAACTGATGGCCTGCTCACTGTCTGTGGGCCCAAGACGGGCGGCTCGGAGACCAGCCGCGGAGACCGCAACATTCCTGTCACCCGTGACGACAAGACCAACTCTTCCCCCTCCTCTTAGACCATCTCAAATGGCTGGTGGTAAAGGGGGAGTGAGTAGGGGCTCAGCTGGGGGCCTCGGTTTCAGGCAATGGGGGCACCACACAAGTAGGTTTGGCGGTTAGACAATAAAAGATCAAACCCCCTCACATTTACTCAACTTAGGCCAATCCCCACTTTGCCCCTAAAGGTATCAATGTATATCTAGCCTAATACCCTCTTCTAGATCTTAGCTAAAACAACAACCTGTGATTGTCAATCATTTTTGATTATTATACTAATGTGAGGAACACATAAAGAGGTACGGTTGGGGTCTGAAAGTTTTAAGACAATCAGTAGAAAGGTTTCTTTAATCCAAACCTCTCAACTTCTATTCAATTACAGTCTCTTCTTAAGAACTGAATGTTGAACACAAGGGCTACTCCTAAATCTGATGTGATCTACTTAGAGGGATCATATGAAGACGTAGTTGCTAAAAAGAGCCCTTTGGCAACAGATTTTAGAAATCTGTTTGGCTATTCTTGTTAAACAAGGGGTATGGCTGTTGCCCTGCACTGTCAGAGTAACTCAAAGGAGACCATTGAAGGTTTGGATAAGGTTACAAGTTTTGTTGTCCTCAAGGGGGGTTTTGATTTGTAAAAGGCTCCATCACTGGGACCATCCAGCCACCTGGCTAGTCTTCCTCACCTGTGTCTGCTCTCTTCTCGCCCTATCTCTTATGTCCCACTGACTTTTCCTCCCTGTCCTGTAGCCTCTAGTTCTACTTATAACAGTCCCTCACCTGAGGGGCCTACTAAAATAAGTGATGACAATAAAGTTGTATCATTAACCAAGAGGCAAACAAGTTGTTTTGTCTTTTTATGGTTCCACAGCACCTCCAACAATGCAACGGCACCTTCTGCAAGTCCAGTTTATATATTGTACCCAAAATAATGCCATCACTAGCTCCAGAAAGCATTTTATATTGTTCTTTGCAACAAAATACTTTACTTTTGTACATCTATAGTCTACTATCTATCATCTATCAACTGATACTAGTGTAAGAGTCCACTGGTGGAAATAATATTAATTGTGAATTTAATGTCATATGATCTTCAAATCCTCAGAGAAAGCTCACTGTTGAATTAGAGCATGTGTACGTTTCCACCAGTTAATGGAAGTCATATCTGGATGTTTGTTGAACTGAATTAAGAGATGTTTGATGAATTGGAACCTTCACAAATTAAAAGGTATGATTCGTTTAATGCATAGTGAGACCAAGCAGCTGAACATGAACATCTTGTCATATTTGAATGTTATGACCACCTTAACCATGCATCTTCTTCGCTGGCCCAGATGTAACAGTGTTTGCTCAGTAGTGATCCGTGATGCTTTCCTCATTACTCCTTGTGTTCATTAGGTCCACTGTGGTGCATTAATTGCTGTGTACCGCTTGTCAGAGTCATTGTTCCCTTCTGGCATCAATGGCCTGTTGGGCACCACTGTTATGTCATTGACTTTCAGTGTACAAGTACACCTTCATTACTTCAGCTCTTCAACATCCCACAAAGTTAGTGGTTTCCGAGATGCTTCACCATATTATCATGCTCTTTTGGACATCAGTCAGATCACATCCTTTGCCCATTTTTCACTCTGCTGCAACTGACAGCAGGAAATCCTGTCACATGGCATCTGTTATGTCCCATTCCAAGTTGGTTCCAGACCAGGGGTGGTCAAAATATTCTGATATGACTGTGTAGGACATGAGTTTCCTTCCTGTCTTACAACTGTAGCTATCTATAAATTTTTCTAAAATCACAATAACCTACATATACAAGTTTAACATCAAGCTAGATAGTGAGCTGTCACCTTAAACTGTTACACAGATTCAGTCTAACACTCTTTAAATAATGAATAATGTGTGCAAATGTCTTGTGTTATTGCTAAAAACATTAGCGGCAGCCATCTTGAAGTGCTGCTTATGTTAGCTACATTAGCTGTGTAGCTGCAGCGCAAAGCTAAAGAAGTACATTTCAGGCACTAAACAAATCCTAATTACTATATTTAAGGGAAAAGGTTCAACTCTGTCAGTCTCAGATTCTAGAAACATTGATCTTTGATATCTGCATATTTAGCATTCACCATTAACTGAACTATCTCTGTAGGATTTCTGCTAAACAAGAAGCATCCACACAAATTGCCTGGCTAATATGTAAACAAGGTTACAAGATGATGGATGAGGCTATTGAACTAGGCTATTTCCCTTCGTATATTACAACATTTATTAAACGGACAAATAGAATTGTAACCGCGACCCTAATAAGGATTAAGCGGGTGTGATAATGAATGAATGTATGAAAATAGAATTGTGCCAACGATTAGACAACACAGTAAACAGATTCTTGTAATGCTTTTATCTTTGGTCAGCCATGAAAATGCAATAGGTGGCATTCTTCGAGTGAATAAATACAAAATATATATTTAAATATAAGGATGGAAATGTCCCTAAGTAAGGCTGCTAATCAATCATTAATCCAGTCCATCAACAGCTAATGCATCAGGGAAAGACATATAACACATTTTTAGAAAATACATGTTTTTTCTTACATTTGTTCCTAAATATTACTGTAATTTAAATCCCATAATATTACACACATGTAGAACTGAATAAAACTCATTAACCAGTTGTTTTGCACAAATGTCAGCACTCAAAGGTAAACGTGTGCTGTTCAGCGGGTAAAGATTTTGCTCTTAACAAAGAACAAATCACAAATAAGAAAACATTAGTGAATGTTAATGTCCTTTGAGGCTCATTGATATTGAACTTTAGTTTTTTATTACAATTTTTTGGTGAATATTTCCAGGCATGAAACAAAAAATAAATAACTTTAGAAAAATAAAAAGTTAAATATTGAGACACTAATCTTCATTCAGAGTACAAAATCTGTTTGACAAACTAATCCATAAACAGATGTTTATCCAAATAATGGTCCATTTTTTAGTTCCATGTACCTTGTTAAGAGTCGGTTCCCCCGTATCTTTCTTTAAACAAGTTACAAATGTACACAATTTTCTATTCTTTCACTGGAACTACAAGGCTAATGTAGCTAATGAGCACACACATAAATCCACTTGTTTCCAGTGGTGGTTTCTGATATGGGTGAAATGGGCAGCATCTTGTCAAGGACCTCTAAAGCACCTGGCCCCGATTCCGCCCCTCAAAAAAAAAAAAAGCATTATTTCATATAGCCTTTCTAGCCTACATGTGAGTGTGACCATGCCCCCGGGGGGGTGGCGTGGTTTTGAGTGATGTTGGCTTGGGGGGGCAGGACCAGAGGGGCTGTTCGCCCAGGGCACCAAACAGGCTATGACCACTGGTGCTTGTTTCACATCACACTGACTTTAGAAATCTCAAATAGACTCCCTTGCATAGCTAAAAACAGCCGTGGTAGCCATTTTGAAGTCTGAATTGTGTCCACAATTGTTAGCTACATTAGCCTCAGTTCTAAACTAAAGAAGTAAACCTCAGACACTGTATATGCATAAATATTAAGTCAGTAATGGATATAATCACTACATTTCTGGGAAAAATTTGATCAGTTTTAGCGTAGCCATCACGCATAATCAATGTGGGCAGTAGGGGACCCCGCTGCTCAGTCGAATCTGATTGTGATGTTGAAGCTGAGGTTGCTGAGGGCTCTGGCTTATCTGCAGCTGGGCCTCCAGAAGCACTGCAGCAGAGTCCACCATATTTGAAGAAGAGGAGCTCAAAAAGGATGGATAAGAAGCATGTTGAGGTGTTGGTGCTTGTGAAGAGTAGAGCAGGCTCTGAGTAGTCTGAAGGTGAGATGCTGTGTTGAGTTGGAGCCCCTTCTGTTGAGGACGATGTAGCGAAGTACTGAGGAGACTTCGGAAGCCCAACGATGGAGGAGCAGTGCACGGCCAGATGGTCTGGTGCTGGATGCCTGCAGTGGGAGGTGGATGAGAAGGTGGCACTTGTAGTAGTTGATGCTGACTCGGTTGATAAAGGTGAACATGTGACATTCTGCATAAAGACAAAAGAACAATGACTATAACAGCTACGTTTCTAAAGATGAAATGACACAATACAAAAATTTCATTTGGTATTTAAATTGTGTATTAAATAATATACACACTCAATTTACTGACAGTTTGAATGATCCACGTAAGGCTTCCGTGTACACACTCTTACCTCTGGTGGTCTTGAATGCCCTCCACTGGGTTGTGAAGATGCTCCCATGAGTGTGTTTGTGTCTGAAGGCTTGGCAATACTGCAGAAACCTGAGTTTCCTGTAGGCTGTGTATAGGGTGCCAGGCATACTGCAGTGGTGCTTTGACTTTGTTCAAGCCTGACTGGCGTTTTATGTGAATGTTCTTCTTCAACTGCTGGTGGAAAGCCCTCAGACCTAAAAGAGTTCTTTAGATTAGAGATACTAACAGTGCTGGGTGATACTAATAAAATTGCAGTGCATCATGGTTAATAAAGTCAACCCAGATAGCATTCTGGCTGCGAAATGGCACTGCTGGCCCACTGTCGGCATGGCAAACTGTATGTGAGCCAAATGTGGCCCACATATTAAAAAACCTATTTGGCCCACATGTACTATAACAGATGTGGTAGTGTTACCTACATATGAGCCATAAGTGGCTAGCTTCTGGTCCAGATTTGGCCCTGTTGTGTGTGCTTCACAGTTGACTGATACAGTATGTGGCCTTAATCTGGTGTATATGTTGCCAACATCTCGCAACCATGAGCAGTCTAAAAAATATCTTGCAAACCTGACCTTGACTGTTCTGGTTCTCTTACAATTACATCAAACTGAATCTTAGACAGTATAATAAATGTCCCACAAAATGGAGCATAGTGATAAGGTACACTAAATATATCGTGGCTAATGATTCTAAAACTATAGAATGAGAATTATACTAAACACTTTCTCTACTACAACCCCAAATCAGAAAAAAAGCTGGGACAGTATGGAAAATGCAAAATGCAGGCATCCATTCCTGCATTTCAGACCTGAACATATTGAAAAAAAAACATTCTCCACTTTATGTTGTTATTAAAAAAAATTGTTAAATATTTTTTAATAAATTGCAGCAATTTATTGCTAGTAATTAGGCAAAAAAAAAACAACTAAATAATGGTGCGATTCCAAACATGTGAGGTCAACAGGTGACTGTAATCATGATTTGGCAAAGCAGTGTCCACAAAAGTATTTTTTTGATGTTTGATGTTTATCAACAAATGGGTGAAAAATGATGTTCCTCAAATAATGTTACTCAAAGAAAGGTTGGAAGGAATTGGCATATCCTCCTCACACACAGCACATAATATCATTAAACAATTATTAAGAATCTGGAGCAATTTCAGTGTGTAAAGCACAAGTGTGCAAGCTTAAGGTGAACACCTGTGATCTCTGATTGTTTAGACAGCACTGCATCAAGAACCATCATTCATCAACAGCTGATATAACCACATGGGTAAAGGATTACTTTAGCAACCTTTGTCAAGCACTCCAATATGGAGTTACATTCACAAATGCAATGTAAAAATTGACTGTGCAAAAATTAAGCTAACCATGCCCAGAAGTCCATTTTTGGCATCTGGAATGGACCATCACAAAGTGGAAACATACTGTGGTCAAACAAATCAGTATTAGAGATGTTTTTTGAAGAACTGGACATTGGCAAAATTATTTACATGTCTGTTATAGCAGCATAAAACAACATCTTTTCCAGGGATGTCCGTGCGTTTTTCCACAAGACAATGCAAAACCACATGCTGCACACATTACAAAGCCATGGTTTTAGAAGAAAAGGGTTCAGGTACTGCACTGGCAAAACATCTTTTAAGTGTTATGAGAAGGAACGGCAACATAAAATGGTAAATGATTTACAATTTCAACCTTTTTTATGCATTACATCTACAAATGGATGTATATTAGCAAATGAAATGAAGGTGACTACACAAAACATGAAATATCTTGGGTTCATACTGTCTGCAATGACATAAAAGTCCAAGTAAATGTAAGAAACACTGCACTCTTCTGATTTGAACTATCCATACCGTCCCAACATTTTCTCATTTGGGGTTGTCGTTAAGATGACATTAATTACTAATGGGAAATTTGGCCCAGATCTCGAACAGACACAAATAACTTGTGGAATGTCTTAGACTTGTCTTTTGTATGCATCTCCACACAATCACTTTGATCTTACCTTGTGTAAGAGACGTATCCGAGGCTCTTCTGCCTTCCTGGAAGTTTGGAACCTGCAGACTATTCTGGAACCTCAGGACAGATGAGTGAGTAACTTTTGATGAATTCTGTGTGAAAGGGTGCAGTCCCTGGGTTTGAGGGGCATAGAGAGCTGTGCCTGGTTTTAAGGGGACACCAGGGGAAGTGAGAAAGGAGGCACTGCTGGAAGAGCAGGGCCTGAAGCTGCTCTCTGAGGTGGCATCATCCACTAGATCTACAACAATATCTGGAGAAAAGGACTGAATATCAGTGGGATGTTAACTCTTAAATGGCAGTGATGCCAGCTGTTCCTGTAGACCTCAAGTTGTTAGCGATTGTGTGTTTTACAGACAAAATTAGGAAGTTAAAACACTCACAATCGCTATCGCTATCTATTTCTGGTGGCACACAACTACTACAACCAGAAACAACAATGCATACCACTGCAGATGTCAATGACGCATTGAATGAATGGCTACTGGTGAGATACCATTGAAATGCATTATGGGAAATGTAGTTTACTGTCACAGCATACAGTAAACTTATTTTAAGGCAATCATGTACAAACTCTTGCAGGCCAAATAAAATGATAAAGCGGGCCACATTTGGCCCACGGGTCTTCAGTTTGACACATGTGATCTAGACCTTAGCCTAAACCTACCCTAATGTTACCTTCAACACAAAAACTATATCTAAACCTACTATATCTACACTAAGTAGTCTAGGTCACCAAAGTTATGACCCAGGTGTGGTTTAACTGGGTTGAGAGACAGTCTGGAGCTTTTACAAAAACAATTTGGGGTGACAATTGACTTTTTGTATTTGTTAGCAGTATTAGCTTCACAGCTCCAGTTCTAAACTAAATAAGCAACATTTGGACCATTAGCTTCATCTCAGATAAGTGTAAAGTTGTGTAAATCTGAATTTCTTACGGGGAAATTCCTTTAAAAAGATCAGTCATGAGTTGTAGCTACTAAACGTAACAGCATACTCACTTGGTGGTTGGCACGAGTGTTTGTAAGAGGACATTTCTGAGACCGTGTGTCTACGGATCGTGTTCCTTGACTCAGTGGTAAGATCCAGAGGCAGCTGCTCCTCCACTTCCTTCAAGTTTTTAGCGGGTGCCTTGTCACCAATTCCAGCATCTAGATGATTACTAGGAAAGGCGGAGTTTCTGTACTGTAATGTGCTTGGCGCTGCCTTCCCTGGAAAGGCATATCCAGGCTCTTTTGACCAATCCTGACCCTGTTGGATTTGTTGGTGGCTCCTGTGTTCAGTCAGCCTCTCTAAGAGGAGCCAATAGATGGCAGAAAAGTGGTTGTAGCTGTCATTCTGTAAAGACTAAACAGATAAATACAAATTAGTGGTGTTCAAATGGCAAAAAAGGTGATATTACAAAGTCAAAGTGCCCAAACACAAGGCTTCAAGACGTGTAATGGTTGTTTTTAATTTTTATATAGTGTGTGAGCCAGTGTCGGAAACCACATAACACAGAACTAGTGATCTGAAGCAAATGTGAAATGATGTAGGTATGTAATCTGCATGGTGGAACATTAGCCTCATTGCTCCAGGCAAAACAAACAAGACTGACAATACCCAACAGTTTCCAAACTGACATATAGTTCAAATGCAGGCACATTAAAACATCTTGCTCACTTCTATGGTCTTCTGTTTATCAATGCCCAGAGCCTGCATGAGACTGAGGACTGGCTCACTGTAGCTCTCGGGCTGCAGGAGGTCATCTGGGCATTTGTGGTCAGCAGCCGCCTGGCAAGTGGTTGTGGGGTCAGCCTGCATCCACCGGTGCTGCATTATCTGGGCCACACTGATACGCTTGGCTGGATCCACTGCCAACATCCTCCGTATCAGGTTTTCACAGTCTGTGGAAGGAGAGAGAGAGAGAGAGAGAGAGAGACAGAGAGAGAGACAGAGAGAGACAGAGAGAGAGAGAGACAGAGAGAGAGACAGAGAGAGAGTGAGAGAGAGAAAGAGTGAGAGAGAGAGAGAGAGACAGAGAGGCCTGAATAATCATGTGATCACATACACAATTACAGTATGTTTTCAGTAGCACGCTGCCATCTTTATTGTTATTCATTAAGATAATGAAAACAGTTGTATGCATACGTTTTACAGCTTTTACACAAGTGAACATATAAGTGCTGTGTATTTGCTGAATTGCTAGCTAAATAAATATATAAATAAACAAAAATAACCTCAAATAAAAAACAGTGAAATATATACGCTGCCATACTGTACCTCACATACCTGTGATTTTTGTTATAAAATGTACTTTTAATGTCACATAAACTCACATCAACAGTAGCCTGGAGTCAATCAAGTGAAGGTTGTCTGCATCAAAATCAGCATTTAAATGAGTATTTGAATAGTAATATGTGCTGTAATAGGGCTGCAGATTTTTACTCTACACACCCTGGGACATGAAGTAGGGCACTCTGAAGCGTCCTTCTATCACACGCTGTTTCAGGGCAGGAAGTGTTGCACCATCAAATGGCAGAGAGCCACACACCAGCACATACAGAACCACTCCTAGACTCTGAAAATCAGAAAAGACAGAAACTCATATATTATTACTTTTTTATTGCATTTTATTATCCTGCATGAACACCGTATAATAAAAGATAAATATAATATACACGTGCAAACTCAAACACTGCATGTCTTAATGTTTATTCTGTTCACGCTGGTTGGAATAAGCTGGATGATTATATCGGAGATTTGTGGTCAGTTTCTGGAGAGATATTTATACTGTCTGCTTATTTTTGGTTGGCCCCTGCTCTCACACAATCAGCTATACTGACTGACTGAAGCTTTAACAGAAGACTACACATTATGACGTTCTTATTTAAGAGGCCTACAAGTACAGTTTCTACTGCAACTCAACTGACCTCAAGTAGATAATAAGCAGAGCATTAGGACTGACGATTTTCTGAATTTACCCAGATGTCTAGCTGCGGACCCTCATAGGCTTTGCCCTCAAAGACCTCTGGAGCTGCATACGGGGGGCTTCCACACCAAGTAGACAGAGGTTTGCCAGGCACATAGAAATTTCCAAAACCAAAGTCTGAAGAAGAGTGACAGGAAAACATGTACATGAAATTCTCTCATATACACCTCTGGTCCCAATGTAGGCTTTATTGACTTTCTCAGTGAAAATATATTAAAAATAAACATTTTGACAATGTCGAGGGGGGGGGGTTTGTTTCGTTTGCAAAAAAAAATCTTTGTCCACACCAACAATGTTTATGAAAATCTGTCCATACATATGAGAACACAACAACTCAAACAATCCACAAAAGCATGCCAGACCAAAAGTAGCCAATACCAGGGTGACCAGACATCCTTGCCGGAGCTGTTCCCAGACAAGTTAGGGTAAGTTACTATAGTTATAAAGACACTCTGTGTTCCCCTCTACCTCATACATCTACTACACATAGGTCAAAGCTGTCAAGACCAATTTATGCTTCCAACACCTTGCTGTTGATACCACATAGCCATCTACCACATGCTGTAATCTACAAACTGACTAATACTCCATTTTAAGTTTTCTGTTTTTCCTTTCTTTTTTCTTTTTCTGATCCGTCATTCATATTACAATGACATGGTAATTCCGGACATACCATTGGTGGGTTCCAGTGGCCACAGAATGTGTGGAATGCTCACACCTATCTCATAAATATTCAATGTAGGGTTAGTGACTGAGGAAAAGACAGTGTCACTTCACGTTTGTTAAGCTTTAGAAATAAAACCACAATTTCTAAAAAGGTGTGTAGCCAACACCTCTGTTTATCCAGGCTACATCAGAGTGTCTGAAATACGATCAGACTCTGGCGGGTTAACCGCCTTATGACCAGAAGGTCGTCAGCTCGATCCCCATGAACCGACAGGACATTACCGAAGAGCCCTCTAGCAAGACACCTAATCCCCAACTGCTCCCTGGGCACTGTGGTTAAGGGTGCCCAACGCCCTGGGCAAGTGTGCTCACTACCCACTAGTTCATGTATGTGTGTTGTACTTGATGAATGGATTTATTGTGGAGGAACAACCCCTCTGCCCCTCCTCTTCCCCTTCTTTCACAACCTGTGTGTCAGACCAGCAACCAGCAACACGCACTACACCTGGTGGAGGGCATGCACTCCCCACAAGTGGGTGATAGGAAATTGATATGTAGCCTAGACAGGCTATATGAAATAATGTGTTTTATTTTTTTGAGGGGGTTGGCGGGGGCAGGGCTGGCCACTCATGCCTTACTTGACAAGATGCTACCCTGGGTAGCTGCCCATATTGCCCATACCAAAAACTGCCACTGCTAGCACAGAAATTACTGTACTGGTAAGGATTATAGACAATGCCTTCTTTTAAAACCAGAGTTTTCTTCCTGAAATCATGAATTTTCTTGACAATACATTACATAAAATGTATCTGCTAGGTTGCTAACGAAAAACAGCTATATTATAAAACTATATAGTCTGAAATGTGATGTGTCTTTATTTCCTGGAAGTTTTCATTTTACCTGCCAGTTTGATGTTCATATTATCATCCAGCAGTAAGTTTTCAGCTTTAAGGTCTCGATGCACAATGCGGTGCTTGTGGCAATACTCCACAGCTGTGAGGATCTGCCAGAACTTTCTACGAGCTTCTTCCTCACTCAGATGACCATTGGAAGCAAGGTAGTCTGGGAGAAGACAAAAAGATACAATGAAGAATTGTGTTTGATAGAAACCTAATAATGGGCTTCAATTAAAAAAACTAGAAAAGTGCATTTCCTGAAGGAAACACGGGATATTGCGCATTGCTAAAATGGCCCACAAGCTAAGGTATCCCAGTTGGTTTGTAAGG
>BRDA01012545.1:32708-44659 GCA_036984385.1 Crenuchus spilurus | reverse complement strand
CTGTATATTATGATATATTACAGCGTATCTACAGTAGAGTACAGTACTCTGTATATTATGATATATTACAGTGTATCTACAGTAGAGTACAGTACAGTATACTGTTACCATAAAGTTGTTATATAAGCTCCATTTCTAACTTTTTAGCACAACAGCTCCTGTTAAGGACACGGGCAAGTGAAGACATTTTACAGTTGAGTTGAATCTTCTAATGACTGTTTAAAATAAGGAGCGGGTCTGAGGTGGAATACAGGATTAAAGGATTACCATGAAGGAACCAATGATTTTGGGATCATGAATGTGCTTACCTCTGCAGCCTAAGTACAGGTAAGAGCGAAACCACATCCTCTAATCATCCTGGGGGAATGAACATAAACACTCCATGGCAAGGCTAGACATAATGGACATGATGGACACAAAGGTAACTTAGCTGTATCAATGTTTATTTAGTGACATCACTGAATGATGCTGGAGTCATTAGGGTTATAAATAAACTCTGACATGCTCTGCAGCTTTAATAACAGTTAACACAGTAACTGAGGTACAGTAGCCATGTTTGAATGAAATGACATAATATTACACATTTAAGCTAAAATACAATAAAATAAGTAACGGAAATCTATTACAGTTAAAAATATAAGTTTCTCATGAGTTTCAAGAAAGCTTTTCTAAAAAAAGTCTAATAAGTGCATAAAAATGTTCTTAAATGCAGTTATGGTGGGGGGGGGGCTTAAATTCTCAAACACTCCATTACAAATGACTGACTAATAATTTTCTACTTAACACTTGAGATTATTTGATATGTAACTCATCAATATCAACTGACTACAAATAAGAAATACCCATCATCCTCATGGTAAAGTCTACGTGACATTGTTTAAACCTTGTTTAGATGCTTCATTGTGTATGAGAACATACAATAACAACCCAGCAATTCATGCCCACCCTGAATAAAGATTTTACTTTTGAAACTGTTTAATACACTTTATAAGCTCTGTTCTCTGCTAGTAATGCTAATTTCAATTCGCGTACTGTGTTAGCATCACAGTAATAATTCCGCCTTAATCCATTAAACATGCTTTAAACATATACTAAGTCTTTCTACTCTTTTGCCACATATGATTAACCCTTTAACATCCTGCTCAACCATTTGCTAGAACATATTTGAGTCACTATATCTATTGAAGAAGGTGTTGAACTTAACACATTGTGATTGTGCCGTCTCTACCAATCGGTAGAGGTATGTTAAGCTAAAAATTCCACTAGAAAGGCAACATTCTCTTGTCTGAATGCAAACCAGCAGCTTCATAACACCATAATGAATTAACTGGTTCAGATGCGAAACCATTAGTGCTGTTGTAACACCACACAAATGTGTTTTAAAAAGTGAACAAAGTTAGCATCTTATTGTAGAGTTTATGTTCTGATTGGACCATAAAGTGCTCTCATTGTATGTTTAAAATGTTTCTTCTTTCTTGGTGAGGATGTTAAACGGTTAAGATACTTTTGTAAACCTTTAAAACAAGATACTATTTGTAGCTACATTCAAATGTTTTAGGGAGGCGGGAAGAAGATGAAAAAGAATGATAAAATAAGATACCAACACTTCTTTTTATATGCATGCCATGAAGTGGACTATTAACATTATAATCCCAAAGTACAATAATGGACTCTCAGACAGAATACACTAAGCTACAGAGGCCTAATCTGTCAGTATGATTGTTTAGCTTATTCAATATGTGTAAGTCTGTCGTCCTTTTCATTTTCTGGTTAATATGTGTTCTCAGGGATTCCCAAATTGCATATTTCAGAGCAAGACAGAGAGGCTATTAATAATTAAAACCATGAAAATTGTCATCTTTTAAAGAGAACCTCATGGTCGGTGTTGTCTGGATTATGGAAGCCATTAAACGGATCGTTGGTCCCATCGTCACCAATGTCGTGAAAGCCATATTCTTCACTGTCGCACTCGTCACTGTGAGCTCCAGGTTGGCACACCTTTGACCGACTCTCTGCACTTTCGGTGCTCTCAGTGCTGTGGCTGGACTCCTGGCTCTCGCTGCTGCTGCTGCTGCTGCTGCTGCTGTTGTTTTGGCTCTCACTGTTCTCACTGCTGTCCACATCGACCCTGCTGTCTTTACTGCTCTCTGACTCTGTGCTACTGCTGCTGCTGCTTTGGGTTTCCTTCTCTTGACTCTCTGTAGACTCACTGCTCTCAGACAGGAGGTCTTCTGTTGTGTCTGGCTGATCGGTCACCTCATCTGTGTCCTTGTCCTCCTCACTGACCAGTTTGACGGTGACGAGGTGGACCCAGCTCTGCAGGAAGGTAGAGTATGAGTGCTGCTAAATTCACTCTATAGCTGTAAAAAGGTTTGACTGTAAATTACATTTGCTCATTCTTTCTTTTACTACAAGTATAGTTGATCAACCAAGGCATGTCTGGTGTCTGAGCTATGCTTTGAAATGGAGCCACAACTCATTGTCATTGAACACCAACCATGGAGGTCTACGACATTGCCACTGAACTCCAACCAAGGAGGTCTATGACATTGCAATTGTAGTCCAACCATGGAGGTCTACAGCATTGCCATTGAACTCCAACCAAGAAGTTCTTCGGCATTTACACTGAACTCTATCCAAGGAGGTCTATGGCATTACAATTGTAATCCAACCAAGGATTTCTTCGGCATTGCCACTTAACTCCAACCAAGGAGGTCTATGGCATTGCAATTGTAATCCAACTATGGAGGTTTTTGGCATTGCCACTGAACTCCAACCAAAGAGGTCTACAGTATCACCATTGAACTCCAACCAAGAGGTCTATGGCATTGCAATTGTAATCCAACCATGGATGTCTTCGGCATTGCCACTGAACTCCAACCATGGAGGTCTACGGCATTGCCATTGAACTCCAACCAAGAAGGTCTACGGCAGAGGTAGGCAACTCCAGTCCTGGAGTGCCGGTGTCCAGCACAGTTTGGTGATGTCACTGCTCTGACACTACATTGAAACATGCTATTTGCCCACTGAGTTGAATCAGGTGTGTTTGATCAGGTAGATCACCAAACTGTGCAGGAAACCGGCACTCCAGGACTGGAGTTGCCTACCCCTAGTCTACGGCATTGCCAATGAACTCCAACCAAGTAGGTCTACAGTATTGCCATTGAACTCCAACCAAGGAGGTCTACAGCATTGCCATTGAACTCCAACCAAGGAGGTCTACAGCATTGCCACTGAACTCCAACCAAGGAGGTCTATGATACTGCCATTGAACTCATGACATGAATGTCTACTGCTCTGTCATTTAACTCCAACCAAGGAGATCAACCGCACTGCCATTAAACTCCAGCCATGGAGTTCTACAACATTGCTACTGAACTCCAGCCATAATGCTCTGAAGCATCACCATTGAAGTCCCAACATGGATGGCTACAGCATTGCCATTGAACTCCAGCAAGTTTAAAGTGTTTGCTAACAATTTCACCTTATAATAAACATGTTTTTTTTTTTTTTTTTTTGGAATGATGCTGTGATCCTGTACTGACTTCTGAGCTAGTCCTCTTATAGTTCCCCAGTTCAAAGGTCTAAGAACGGTTTCATGCATTGCTGATGTGGTTTTGTCCATTCTGTTCACTTAGAGAAGCTCCAACCCCTCCCAAGATGATTGTATAGTCCAGCAGTGCTTCTTGTTGAGGGAGTGTTTTGAGGAAATTCAAGTTACAGCCAACAAGTCTGAACCCCGTTGAGAGCACATCAAACATTGTGTTTTTTTATTTTCTGGCATTAATCTTTCAGAAATAATAGTCTCAAATCTGAAAAAGCATGTAAGATGAAGTATAGGTTTTGGCTTTAGGCTAAGGTTAGGTTTAGACATGTTTTTGCATTAAATTGATATTTAGTTGAATGTCACTTAAAGACAATGTGGAAATGTTACTGAATACTGATGATCGTGTTCATGTATTTCAGTGATCATTACTAAATAAATATATGCTGCTTACCTTGCGCATGTTCTCCAGGCTGCCTTGACTGTTATCTGTGGTGATTCCAGCTTCACCTGTGCCAAACTGGGTAAACAGAAGACATGATGAGAACCTGTAACCTGAAAACATTCTATTTTGAAGGGGGGCATAATTTAAATGCTTTGTTTTAAATCAGTTGTAATTTTACACCTATATTTGGGTACCTGGAGTGCCTACCAACCCACAAACTGTGAATAATTAAAATGTAGTCAGTTGTTTTTTTGTCTGGGTCTGAAAACATTACATTGACTGGTTCTGTATTGGGCTCCTCATATTGCACAATAAGCAGACTTAGCTACGCCCCCCCCCCCCCACACTATTGTAACACCACCCATGAATTTGAACTTATGGTCAAACATTTTATATTTACACATAGCTAGAGACTGCTCTGTGTGAGTTTAGTTGTGTAATTTAGACCTTCAGGCACGTATTTAGTAAAAGTTAATAAGTTAAAGGGGGTGTAATATGGGATCTTAATAAAATAACTTACTCGTGCTTCCAGTGAGTGACTCTGGCTCATATCAGACGTCTGTGGAAAAGCAAAGAAGTCACAGTTCATTTAAAAACTGACCAACTTTCTGTAAGATATACTCAAATATAGTCTTTAGCCAGCTTACCTGATCATCTGATATAGACTCCAGTGATTCTGATGTCTGTAAAGAAACCAATTATGTAATTATTTGTCACAAAATCAATTAATGTAATTGTTCGTTAATATCAATAGCTTCGTCCTTGCACTTACATTGTTCTCAGAAGTATTTTCTTGGGAGCTCTGAACAAGAAAAGGTTGAGATAAAGTTATACTGTATACGTTTTTCATTGTACTTACATCTATTTATATACATACACCATTCAGCCATAACATTAACACCACCTCCTTGTATGTTCACTCAGTGTCCATTTTAGCTCCACTGACCACTTTGGAGCTCTACAGTTGCACACTGGAGTCCATCAAACCCCCACTGAGCAGGTATTATTTGTTCTCACCACTGCAGTGACACTGATGTGGTGGTGGTGTGTTAGTGCGTTAGCTACTAATGTTTTAAACACCTCAGTGTCACTACTGGAGTGAGAAGAGTGCACCAACCAGCCAACAGTGTCAAGACTAGAGGACCAACACAAACTGCTGAGCTACTGTCTCTGACTTTAGGTGGACCAACCACAGTGAGTGGACACAGTGTTTAACATCTCCAAAAGCTCACACTCTAACACACCGCCACCATGACAAATGAAGACACAGATGAACTACAGTGTGTACAAAGTTCACCTTTATGGTCAGTGGAGGTCAAATGGACAGTGATTGTAGATACATATATGGGGTTTTAATGTTATGGCTGATTGGTGTATGTATGTATGTATGTATGTATGTATGTATGTATGTATGTATGTATATATATATATATATATATATATATATACTGTATATGTGTGTGTGTAAAAGTAAGTGTCATGTTTAACTCACATCATGTTCTGATGAATTGCTTTGCTCAGAGGATTCAGACTCAGATGAGGTCTGCAACAGCCAACAAAGCTCGTAAATATCAGAGAAAATAGCATTTTTATAAAACAAATATATGAAATAAGACATGAGTTGTGATTACTAACAGAGTTGGAGGCATGATCTATCATCTCCATGGCCACTTTGTGTAAGATCTGTCCAATGCAAGAAGAAAAAAGTTATTTTTTTAGCAGACATTTAAATTTCATTTCATTCAAAATAAACTTCAAACAGCTACTACTACTACTACTACTACTACTACTAATAATAATAATAATAATAATTAATTATGTTAAAGTTTAAAGAACCTCCAAATACTGTATATTTCTATATAAACTTCCACTCAAAAGTTTGAGGTCATCCAGCAAATTATTTTTATGATAAACTCCACAAACACTGCTGCTCCAGATACACAGTCTCCTATGGGAGAAGTGAGTGTGATGATGTAGGACAGTGTCACCACTTCTAAGCTCAGTTTTAGTGTCTCTACATTCTTTCTCTCAATAAAATATTACACATGAGTCCATAAACAACCTCAATAATTACAGTACCAGTCAAAAAATTGGACCCAACTTCTCATTCAATGTTTTTTCTTTTTATCTCTACATTGTAAATGAACACTGATTTCATCCAGACTATGACTGAACACATAATGAATCATGTAGTAAACTTAAAAGTGTTAAACAAACCAAAATATGTTTTAGATTTTACTTCTAAGTAGACACACAACTGATGTCTCAAACACATTAAGAGGCAAGAAATGCAAGTCATGAACTCTTGACAAGACACAGCTGTTAACTGAAAGCCATTCCAGGTGACTACCTCATAAAGCTGACTGAGAAAATGCCAAGAAAGCTGCCATCTAAGCAAGAGGTGCCTACTTTGAAGAATGTAAAATATAAACATTCTGGTTTGTTTAACACTTGTTTGTTTACTAAATAATTACAGATGTGTTTACTCATAGTTTAGATGACTTTAATATTAATCTACAATGCAGAACATTTTTAAATAATAAAAAACCAGAAGTGTGTCCAAACTTTTGACTGGTACTATAAATAAATAAATTATATTTAATAGAATTTTTATTGCATTATTATATAATATAATTTTAAGTCTCTTACAGGATTAGCACTGGCTGCTCCCAGCATAAATATAAGTACAACAGCAAACTTCATTCTGTAACAGACAAACCACAGTGATGTTTAATACATTTGTGTGCATAATTCAATACAACATAACATGAAACGTCATATATTGTATATTTATTACATGTAAAGTGACATATTTTACATTTTTTGTTTTATTTTTGATCAGAAACCCATAATTTGGAATCTGAGTGAGATACAATCCAAATATGTGTAATAAATATAAAATGTCATTTCTCCTTTTATGAACTAAATTATGAGCACAAATGAAAAATATTTTAATTTGAACATACTGTAAATAACATTAAATACAATGTAGTGCCTTTTAGCTCATTTTTATACACTTTTAACATTAATGATATTCATACAAATAAAAAAAGAGACATAGTTGCACATCAAAATCAAGAACATGGACTAAAAGTTAATGAAACAGTCTCACCTTTGTGTGCAGTGAGTAAATCCCAGTAACAGACAGATGGATGAGGAGAAGTGTGAGTTGTGGTGAAAGTGTGGATTAAGTGCTGCACTGTGGTGAAGGAGCCACTATTTATCTCCATTAAGGTGAGCGCATCACTTCCTTCTTGCCAGCTCAGCTTTACCACCACTGTGTGGGCGCACACACACATGCACATACACAGAATACTGTACACACACTCTTCCTCTTCTGTATGTCTATTTTAAGGTGGTAAACTATAGGGTGTGTGGAGTGTATGCACTGAGCATGCCCAGAGGCTCCTCCCACACATGGCAGGAAGTGTATAATGAGAGCATAGCAACTTCCTGTGGGAAATGTGTCTTTTTTCTATACACCTCTGCATCTAATTAAGGCTACACTGTATACACAAACCGTAGGCCTACAGACACAGACTTCAGCTTCTGAAGTAATGGAAACCAACCACGAGTGCAGCTACGGTCCACTTCTGCATAGTTTACTGTTCCATATGTTATAATTATGAAAACATGCAGAAGCAATAAGCCTTACATAACATACAGGCTGTAGGGATATATACAGCACCGTCCAGACCAAGCTCCAGACCTGAACCCCATTAAAAACCTCTGGATGGTCCACAAACATCCAAGCTCAAATGTTATCTCCAGGAGAGGCACAAAACGATGTCAAATCAGGTGTATTACAACAAGTACTGATTTCAGAAGGTGTAAACATAATTTGAAAATTCAAAAAATGAGAAAATTTATTTCAGTAATTCAGTGAAACTCTTATATAGATTCATTACACATAAAGTGTCTATTTCAAGTGTTTATTTCTTATAATGTTGATGATTGTGGTCTACAGCCAATGACAACCCAACACTCAGTATCTCAAAACAGAATATTATATAAGGATAATTAAGAAAGTGATGTTTAATACATAAATTATGTTCTACTGACAAGTATGTACAGTATATACACTCAGTACTTGGTCGGAGCTCCTTCTGCATGAATTACTGCATCAGTGTGGTGTGACATGGAGGCGATCAGCCTGTGACACTGTTGAAGTGGCATGGAGGTGATCAGCCTGTGGCACTGTTGAGGTGGCATGGAGGTGATCAGCCTGTGGCACTGTTGAGGTGGTATGGAGGCGATCAGCCTGTGACACTGTTGAGGTGGCATGGAGGCGATCAGCCTGTGGCACTGTTGAGGTGGCATGGAGGCGATCAGCCTGTGGCACTGTTGAGGTGGTATGGAGGCGATAAGCCTGTGGCACTGTTGAGGTGGCATGGAGGCGATCAGCCTGTGACATTGTTGAGGTGGCATGGAGGTGATAAGCCTATGGCACTGTTGAGGTGGTATGGAGGTGATCAGCCTGTGACACTGTTGAGGTGGTATGGAGGTGATCAGCCTGTGACACTGTTGAGGTGGTATGGAGGCGATCAGCCTGTGGCACTGTTGAGGTGGTATGGAGGCGATCAGCCTGTGGCACTGTTGAGGTGGCATGGAGGCGATCAGCCTGTGACATTGTTGAGGTGGCATGGAGGTGATAAGCCTATGGCACTGTTGAGGTGGCATGGAGGTGATCAGCCTGTGGCACTGTTGAGGTGGCATGGAGGCGATCAGCCTGTGGCACTGTTGAGGTGGCATGGAAGCCCAGATTGCTTTGATAGCGGCCTTCAGCTCGTCTGCATTGTTGTGTCTGGTGTCTCTCATCTTCCTCTTGACAATAGCTCATAGATGCTCTGTGGGGTTTGGGTCAGGTGAGTTTACTATCCAGCACAGTGATGCTGTGGTTATTAAACCAGGTGTTGGTACTTTTGGCAGTGTGGGCAGGTGCCAAGTCCTGCTGGAACATGAAATCTCCATAAAGCTTCTCAGCAGACGGAAGCATGAAGTGGTCTAAAATGTCTTGCTAGATGGCTGTGATGACTTTGGACTTGATATAGCACAACGGACCAACACCTGCAGATGACATGGCTCTCTCTGGGTGGGTAGATGGCGCTCTCTCCCCATGACTACTAACTGACTCAGGTGTCTGTTAGCTGATGTATCAGAGCTGAGAATCCTACGCTTTCCTCTGAACGTGTGGGCTGCACAGTGACGATGTTTCAGCAGCAGTTGGAAAAGAGGCGGAGCCTGACTTCACATGCATCAGAGGAGGTATGTGCTAATCTTTACCCTCCTAGAGTCAGGGATTTTGCAAGTGACTAGGTGAGTCCTAGAAAGGGTGGGGTGATTGACTTCCACTACATTGGTGGGGAAATTGGGTCAAAAATTTAGATTTTTAAAAAAATTGAAATTCACATACGTAATACATTTTAATCAGAATATGTTTAATTTTGTATCTTACACTTTTCACTTTTTTTGAACACCTCCACAACTTCTGTAGAATTATGGGATAGCACTTTGTGACATAATGCAAAATATCTCCTGATTCTCTAGGTATTCTGGGTACTGCGTACTTGGTTGGGCGCACTAATAATTCTCGCCTGTTATATAGTAGGGAAGTAGACGATTTCAGACGAAGCCTCAAAAACAATTTACCTTTATTGTTTTGTGAGATGAAATTATTTGAAACAGTTGCAGTGATGTAAAGTGTGATGATCATAGATAGTTTAAGGTGTAGACAGTCCAGGACCAGCAATGTAGGGGCAGAGCCTACCCCCAAACAACCGGACAGGGCCAAACTGGCGGCAGGGAATGACTGAGACATGGGTGAACTGACCTGGTTTTTAGTTGAGATATCAGGTGACAGCATTAAGTTTACCTGGCAGAACTTTTGCTAGGATTACATTTCTAGACTTGACTACTGCAAATCCAAAATGTCACAGCAAGACTTACAAAGTTCAGCTGTGTACCTCCTCTGCGGTTCTCTTCATTGGCTGCCTGTAGCTGCCCATCTGATTCAAAACCCTGTTGTTGGCAAGATCCTCTGTACTTGATGTTTGTGGTCAAAACTCAGTCTGTACCAAGAGCCCTTCAAGCTTGGCTAGACTCCCCATCCTTAAAGACGGACAGCCATGGCCTGGTGGTTAACCCTCTGGAGTCGGCTCTCCTGCTGGCAGTATATTAACAAAATCACCTGAGTGTTCACACCTATCTCATAAATATTCAGTGTAGGGTTACTGGCTGAGGAAAACATAGTGTCACCTCACATTAGTTAATCTTTAGAAATAAAATCACATAGTTTCTAAAAACTGTAATGACCAGTGTGTAGCCAGCACCTGTTTATTCAACAGACTACATCAGATTGTCTGACCCCAGGGGGTTAAGTTTGCTGACTAAATCCCTAGTCAGGATGTGACTTAGAGAAGTGCTCTAGTGCTCTAGAGGGATTTAACCCCCAACTGCTCCCTGGGCACCCTGGATAGGGGCTGCCAAACACTTCAGGTAAGAGTGCTCAGGGCCGGTACTCCGCACATGTGGATCACGCACTGTGTGTGGTGCCCCAGTTGTCCACGGCACCACGTAATTCTCTGCTCCACCCCATAACCACCCCCACCCCCTGCATCGAGGCTTTCTGGTGTGCAATTTTTGCTGCAGCAAACTACCATCCACCCACACCTCGGCCAACTTCCCCCCAACCCCCCCACCCCAGCTCAACTGGGAATTTGATGTCTGTGAAATTTGCCCTCCCAGCGGGGTGGCCCACACAGCATTTGTGCTTAGGGCACCTACATGCCTAGAGCCGGCAGCAAGGGCGTAACTTTGGGTCTAACATTGGGGGGGTTGAGCTGTCTGCATATTTATTTATTTATTAAATCATTTTCTTTTCTAAAAGGATTCAGGAGATTTTGGGTTAACCGTATTAGAAATACATTGTAATGCTTTTACTATGTATTTAACTTTCTTCTTTCTTCTGTCAAATATAATAAATACAATATTTTACAGCAGTCTGTTCTCCACCGAGCATGAGAGAGTTTAATTAAACATTAAACTCTTTACTATTAATCACGTTCTGTAGAGAAAAAGGTTTTAACTTGATGTGTTAGAGTCTCATCCTGGACATTTATGGGCCTCTCATCTTCAGTCCTGTTATCAGTACTAATATTAGTTATTAATAACTAAATACATAAAATGTTGTGCGTATTCGCTGAGTAAAACTATATACTTGTTTAATGGGTTTAGTTTATTACATGTTACAGGTATTGTACTGTACTGTGTGCGCAAATAACCACTTTTATCTTCTTTTTCTTTTGACTCATTGTCAGCTTAGGAGGAGCAGGGAGTAGCAGGGGCATCGCCAGACATATTTTACTGGGGCACATACCCCAGTATTGATCTGCAGTGCCCCAGTATAAATTTCACCAGTAAAAAAATCACTTCAGAGTTTTAGGTCTACGTAGACTACACTACAAAATGCACACATAGCTACTTAATATAGTAATTCACTGCACTTCTATTCACTCGACACAATACCCACATGGCTACTTAATATGATAATTTATTCACGTGGAGAGAGAGAGAGCGAGAGAGCTATGTGACTAAAGGTAATGTAACGTTAGCCCATAACAACTAGCTGAATACTTATATAATATCATATATTATTTTTATCTTGATTGAGTCAAACATTATTACTCCTGTAGATGAATATCAGAAAGTTTTTGCTCGCATGGGGGGGAAAGGGGTGTTTTTGAATAATAAGCCGAATAAAGCCGACAAAACGATGTTCCTAATTGGAATCGATTGCATCGGAATTGCGGTATCTGTGACGACGCTCGTTTTTGAAAGACTATAAGTAGATGTCCTCATTATTACAAACTGAGTTAGTTCTATTTTTATTATATACTATAATATATTCATAAGTCGATCAACAATACCCGATTGCAATGTAATGGAAATCAGTGTATCGAGAGA
>BRDA01012545.1:9145-32698 GCA_036984385.1 Crenuchus spilurus | reverse complement strand
TTAAATCATTTTCTTTTCTAAAAGGATTCAGGAGATTTTGGGTTAACCGTATTAGAAGTACATTGTAATGCTTTTACTATGTATTTATTTAACTTATTTTTGTCAAATATAATAAATACAATATTTTACAGCAGTCTGTTCTCCACCGAGCATGTGAGAGTTGAATTAAACATTAAACTCTTTACTATTAAACACGTTCTGTAGAGAAAAAGGTTTTAACTTGATGTGTTAACGAGTCTCATCCTGGACATTTATGGGACTCTCATCTGCAGTCCTGTTATCAGTACTAATATTAGTTATTAATAACTAAATACATAAAATGTGTGTATTCGCTGAGTAAAACTATATACTTGTTTAATGGGTTTAGTTTATTACATATTACAGGTATTGTACTGTACTGTGTGCGCAAATAACCACTTTTATCTTCTTTTTCTTTTGACTCATTGTCAGCTTAGGAGGTGCAGGGAGTAGCAGGGGCATCGCCAGACATATTTTACTGGGGCACATACCCCAGTATTGATCTGCAGTGCCCCAGGATAAATTTCACCAGTAAAAAAATCACTTCAGAGTTTTAGGTCTACGTAGAATACACTACAAAATGCACACATAGCTACTTAATGTAGTAATTCACTGCACTTCTATTCACTCGACACAATACCCACATGTCTATATAATATGATAATTTATTCACGTGGAGAGAGAGAGAGAGAGAGAGCTATGTGACTAAAGGTAATGTAACGTTAGCCCATAACAACTAGCTGAATACTTATATAATATCATATATTATTTTTATCTTGATTGAGTCAAACATTATTACTCCTGTAGATGAATATCAGAAAGTTTTTGCTCGCAGCAGTGTCTATGGCGTTAAGGCTACGTTAGCTAAGGTTAATCCTTGTAGCAAAACAGCCGAAATAAGCCGAATAATAAGTTTTTGTGGGGAAAGGGGGGGTTACATTACCAAATTATTAAACATGCTAGTATTTTACGCAAAATTGATCATGAATAAAAAAAATTAAGAAGTTATTCATGAAAGATGTTTTTGTAAATTGAAATTATGTGACTTTATTGGGGGGGTTACAGTGATTGGATCAGATTATTGGGGGGGTCATAACTCCCTTATCCCCCCTGCAAATTACGTGCATGGCCTGCACTGACAGTGCTCATGCCCCCTAGTGTTCACTACTGTGTTTCATTACATGACGGGTTAAATATGTATGTACAAGCATGTTGGTCAATGACTGTGCACTTTCACTTAACCCAACAAGAAAATCAAACCCCAGATTGGATGTTGGGAGGCTGTAGTGTTACAACCTTTAGGCCTGTCATATTTGTTTTTATGTCATTAGTTGCTTTTCCCCACAATCTCCTACAAGTTCCGACTATTCCTACAACAGAGAAATGTGTCAGAGGCTACTTGATTTCCTGGAAGTCCTTCTTTGGTCAACTCCTTTTTTTGCCCTGCCTTCAGAGGAAGCATCACTCTCACTGTAAACACTGTCTCGTAATGAAACCTCATAATTTACACAGCAGCGCTGCCAAAATGTCCCCCCACAAACACCACATGTCCGTCTGGCCATGACCAGTCTGTCAGCTCAGCGCTCTGTGTGCCGGGCAGACTTGTTTATGTTATGTTTTGTTTATTCACATACTCAACCTGAGCTGTGTATGAAGGTGTGCTGAGAAGATATTTATGCCTTTACTTGTATAGAAATGTAAAAATTATCCATAATTTTAATACAAGACTCCTAGAGATTAGATTAGATTAGATAGTGATTTATATTGTGTACTAATGTGCACTTTAAAATGAAAATGTTTAGTTTTAGTTAATTTGAGATCATTTCCATGTTTATCTAAGAATGTGACATCTGATCTATGTCTTAAGCTCATGTTGCAGTGACACACGGCCAAATGGATTATGTATCAATAATCTCAGTCTAGAAATCAATCTATATTTTGATTAAAACTGCTCTAAACTTAGAATTTCCCAAAACCTGGTCTCAGATGTTATGATATATTGTGAAAAACACTTTAAACATTTCTAGCCAAGACTTTTGAGCTCAGAACGGAATAAACAGAGGTGTTGGCTACACACTGCTCATTACAGTTTTTAGACATTGTGAGTGGTTTTATTTCTAAAGCTTAACTAATGTGAGGTGACACTCTGTTTTCCTCAGCCACTAACCCCACATTGAATTTTCATGAGATCGTGTGAACACTCATGTGAGAGCTCTTTGTTTAAAGCTGCTAATCTTCCCATGGAATGTCCAAAAATTTCAGATGAATGATGGATTGCATTAGAGAGTGTAAAAAAAGCACAGCACTCCACCTCAAGCTGAAAAATGTGTTCCCTTATCTAAGCTTTTATCTTAAGAAAATAAAAATATATTTCAATTCAAGCTATATATATATATTAGAAAAGTAGACCTTTTAAGGTTTCTGGGGTATGTTTAGTTTTGTTTCTCAGATAAAATCTTGCTGTTATAGAAGGGTTTTTACATAATTTTTACATAATCCTACCGGCAGGAGCGCCAAATCCAGTCGGTTAATATTCTTGCAAGCAGTCTCCTAAAGACAAACATTAGGTCTATGGGCAGGATTGAAGATTTCACTTGATATGCAAGTTATCAGGACCACTATCAATAGAGAAGGACCAGCTGTTGTCCAGAAGTTGTATGGTTGGTGGACCAGTGGTAGTATAATATAAAGTGTGGTACAAGTGAATCAGACACAGTGATGTTTTTTAACACAGTAATATCACTACTTGACCTCTAAGGATTCATTTGACTATGTAAACTATTATTTCTAACCATCTGCTTTCTTTCAGAACAAGTTCCTAGAGGAAACGAAGATATCCAACCAAAAATATCCAAACAACAGTGGTGCTGTGGTCAGACAACTGACCACTGATGATGGGCTAGTGGATGACTAACACATACTGTGCATGGAAAGCATGAGTTACCCTCTCTAACTGTAAACATGGAAGGTAGGTGGCCAGTACATGCAGGTCTAGAGGTGGGTGACACTGGTTTTTAATGGATCTTTGACCTGTAATTGTGCCTATTGTCATAGTAGTTCAATTCAACACATTTGTCTGAGAAAACTTAATATTTAAAACACAACAAATACTTTTATTATTCTAAAGCCCTTAATTATACTGTCTTAAATCATTTTGATGATGTATTAGGTGACTATTTACATAAAGTGTCTTTGTGTCTACACTCATTGCTCTACTGACCATGTATCATCAATAATGGCTGTCCCCGAGTGTCTCAGCAGGCTAAGATGCTGACACATTGTCGAATAGTTTGAATCCTGGTCAAGCTGGTCATCAACAGTCAGGGCCCAAGAAAGCAAAAATTGGCAGTGCTCTCTCTGGGCGGGTAGGTGGTGCTCTCTCTCCCTATCACTTACACAATGCAATGTCTGCTGGCTCAGGCGTCTACTGGAGCTGGGAATCCTGTGCTTTCCTCCGAGTGCGTTGGCTCCCCAGTGACGGTGTATCAGTGGTAATTTGAAAAGAGCCGGTAGCCGTATCACACTCAATGGAGGATTCTTGTGCTTGTCTTCACCCTCCTAGAGTCAGGGACATTGTAAAAGTGTTGGGGAGAGTCCTAACAAATGGGATGAGTTAATTGGCTACTACTACATTGGGAAGGGGATTAAAATTGTCAAAAATAAAAAAAAGATGGGTGGCTGAGTTCCCAGTCTTATCCACTAAAGGCCGGTGTGGTTCATTCCAAACCAGGAGGAAAACATCACTGACTAAGAAGGTGAGCTCTGACTGAAAAGCCTGTAGTATCACCAGCTCTTTATGGTTAACATCCCTGGAATAAGACCTGAAGGAAGTGTAGTTACTATTTGGCACTTTGTGTGCAATTTGCTGTAAAACGATCTGACAACCTGATGGAAGAAGCTCTCACTCTGTCTGCTGGTCTTGGCTCAAGCACTGCAGAACCACTTCCCACATGTCAAGGGTGAGATGAGTCTATTAGTGGAACAAGTTCTGAGGGTTCTTATAGAAGAACTGTTTTTATCCTGAAGGCTTAACACATTCACCTCACGACACTGAGGTCTTGGGTTCAAGTCCCCATCTGGGTGGAGGTTCCATGTTCTCCCCCTGTCTGTGGAGCTTTCCTCCAGTGTCTCCAGTTTAATCCCACAGTCCAAAAACATGGAGGTCAGATGAATTGGGCACTCTAAATAGTCCTGTGTGCCCAGCAGTGGATTGGCACCCTGTCCTGGGTTTAGCTAAGATACTGTAATGCCCTGCCCTGTGCCCACTGAAGGGGTTGGTGGACTAACCATGACCCAGACCAGGATTAAACTGAAGATAAACTATATTCAAGTTTATTTTCACTTTATTGTGGCTCACTTATACATAACCTATGATAGATATGCTATAGGGACAAAAATATTGGGACACATGCTCCTTCTTAGTTTTTTTTTTCTGAAATCTATGCTATTAAAATAGTAAATAAATGTAAAAAAATTCTCTACAGTCCAGGCAATGATTTTTTACCAGATTTTGGAGCATTGCTGTGAGTATTTGTTTGCATTCAGCCAGTGAGGTCATAGTGTTGGATGATCATCACCACCACCACCACCTCATCATTCTTAATTCCACCAACTCATCCCCAAAATATTGGATGGGGCAGAGAACAGACTTCCACTGTTGCTTAATGCGGGGGCGGTTTTAAACCCACACCTGACATTAGAAATGGTGCCAACAGGTTAATGTGTAGTTCTATTGCATTGGCAGGAGTTCTTTACAGGGATTAGAGTTGTCAGCTGAATCCATTAGAAGGGGTGTCCACAGACCTTTGGACATGTAGTGTACTTTACACCAAGCACAACCTTTACAACACTGCACTTGTTATGATGAAGCCAGAATACAGCCGCTTAGCTTTGTGTTTGTACTCTGGCAGCTGCAGTGTTAGCGACCGTCTCACAATTACCAGAAGAAATGTGGTGTTTCAGTGTTTGTAGTGACAATCACATTAAACACTCAACATTTACATCATTCAAATATTATTGTCTTTGTTTTATATACAAATACAAAAGAATAATCAATTAAACTCATGTTTAATTAAATCAATTAAACCTAATGATGTCAAACCAACTTATTAAAATACAGACATTCATTCCTGACTACAAGACTTAGTTTAATTATAAAGTATTATATATACAGTAGCTTTACAAACTCAAGATACAATTTTGGTCACAACTGGGATTAACTAAGTTAATTACAATATGTGCAACAAGTCGGCTTAGATAAGTTATTGTGTAAAAGAGTGGCTCTGTATCTGTGCCTCTACTCACCCCTCCCCATATCAGAGCCTCAGTTGTCTTTCAGCAGAGCGGTGGATGTTGTGCTGGCAGTAGAAGGGAGTGGGAGTGTAGAGGTCGAGCCTTACACACTATCCTCTCAACCCAGCATCTGCTGACCTGAATAACGTGATCTGGTGCAAAGCTTCAACTCCAGGTACAGCTTTTAAACATTTTATATCAGTTTCAGACTTGGGATGCCATAGAATAGAGGAACCCAGTTCTGGTCCTGGAGCTCTACCACCCTGCAAAGTTTACATCCTACGTCACTCTAACACACCTGATCCAGGTACTGAAGGCATTCAGGGTCTTCTCCAGGGTGATAGATTTCCCGGATCAGGGACATTGGTGCTCTAGAAGAATGTTCAGTCTGGTTCCTTTAATATGAGCAAAATGTAAGGAACTTTGAGACTAACAGCATTTTCCTAGGCAAGAAAGGCAATACATTTCTGCATATTTTGAACTCTTACTGTTACCTTAAAAAAATTATTTATATATATATATATATATATATATATATATATATATATATATATATATATATATATATATATAAATAATTATGAACATAATTGATGAACATGAATGAAATTTTTATATAATTTAAATGTAATATATATAAATTATTTGTTTTATTTTATTACATGTAAAAGTGACACATTTCAATACTTTTTGTTTTAATATTGATATTTAATATGTTAAAAATATTTTATGTTTGAATAGTCACTGACTCAAACTCCAAATTAAATATTATAATAATTTGAGAGTCTGTTTTTCTGACTTTTATGAGCTATAAGCCAAACTCATCAACATTAAAACTAAAATCAAGTCTCAAAATGTCACTTTATGTGTAATGAATATAAAATATATGACATTTAAACTGTTTGAATGAAATTATGGACACAATTGAATGTTTCTATTATTCATTTGTGTTCAGAATTTAGATATATTATTTTATATACTTTATGTGTCCAAAAGTTTGTGGACACTGCTTCTACTAAATGAAATCAGCTCCTACAAGTTGACACAGATGCACACACAGCTTGTTTAGTCCCTGTAAAGGACTACTGCCAATAGAATAAGACTAAACATGAACCAGTTGGCACCACGTCTAATGCCAGGTGGGCTAGACAGGTATAAAGCTCCTGAAAATTGAGCTGTGTTCTCTGCTCCATCCAGTACTTTTGGGATGATTTGTTAATGAGGTGTTCAACATCTTTACAGAAATGCTCTAAAATTTAGTAGAAATTTTTTCCTGGACAGTTCAGACAGTTTCTCAGCTGAAAGAATGTGCATGTGTCCCAATATATTTGTGTATAATAAGTTTTTTCTTACATCAAAAGCGAGATAAATTTTCTATGCACTGCTGTCATTCTTCATCTCCTGGCATGCAATATCTACATCTTCCCCCTCCTGGCCCCTGTGGACCCCAGCTAGAAAGACAATGTCCTCTCAAACAAATCCAATAGCAGCCACATTGTCTCTGAGCCAGAGCCGTGGTTTGTGTACGTAGTGGACTCTTTTTCCAGTCTGGTAGCTTCTGATGTTTGCTTTGCTCCTCTGGATCTGAATGTGACTTTTGAGTGGGGCACATCCCCCAGGCCCATCACTATGACAACCAAGTGGGCTGGTTTATGCCCTGGGTTATCGTGGCAGGCGTATGGATGGCATGCTGATGAAGACTCTTCACCGTGAGAACGCTCAGGGCTCCATTCACCAGCACTTTTGAGTTGTTCAGTCCTTTAGCCTCATGACCCACTGCACTGGTGCTCTGCTTTAACCAGCCGGAATTAGCTTCTTGATGAGAAGTCTGTTATTAGGTGAAGTTAGGGGTGCTCAGACTCAGGACCACCACATCAAAACTACTAGAGGATGGTGAACTGCATCAACAAAGGGCCACAGTCTCTAAAGTAGACCAGTACAGACCAGCTAAACATGGTGCCAAAAGGTTCTTGTGTAGTTCTATTCTATTGGCAGTAGTTTCCAACAGGGACTATACAAACTGTCTGTGAACCTTTGTCAACTGAATGCATCCATTAGGAGGGGTGTCCACAAACCTTTGGACATGTAGTGTACTTTACTAAAAGCACAATCTTAACTAAACTGCACTTGTTATAATGAAGCCAGACTGCAGCTGCTTAGCTTTGTGTTTGTGCTATGGCGGCTGCAGTGTTAGGGATCGTCTCACAATTACCAGAAGAAATGTGAAGTGTTTCAGTGTCTGTAGTGACAATCACATTAAACACAAAACATCCATGTGACTTACATCACTCAATTTAGACATTTTCATCATTTTATTAAATATTAGTAATAATGTAACATACATGCAGCTTCATACATATTCATATATTATTGTCTTTGTTTTATATACTGTACAAATATAAAATAATAATCAAACTCATGCTATCAAACCTAATGATGTCAAACCAACTTATTAAACTACAAACATTCATTCCTATACAACATTTAATAAAGTATATTTGAAAATATTACAGTAGTACTAAGTACTCCTGTGGTACTATAGCATCTCAGATAATTATAATATTGTGAAGGTGTTTATAATGTAATCAGTGACACATTTCAAAGTCAATACTGTTTGAATAGTAATTGATAATATACTAATCATTTGACAGTTGTTTCCTTCAGTTTATTAATTTAATTTAAGGTTATTTCCATGTTTCGCCAGGACGTATCAGTGTTAATATGTCTTAAGCTCATGTTGCAGTGATAAAGTTGATTACCATCTCAGCCTGGACGATATCAGATCTGTTTTAGTTCTATTTTGTAATGTTTGCACAGCTTACTTATACATTTACCTGCCATTTCATCAGACACCATATATAGTATTCTAGTGCATCTCAAAACTTTAGAATAGTGAGAAAGTTTACTTTTGTTCATAATGTAACTCAAAAAGGCACAATTTTATATATTTCATATTCATTGCATGTTTTGAAAGTCTTTTAATTTGGTAAAAGTGACATATTACATGACATTTTAAGATTCTGGATTTTCATGAGCTATAAGTTATACTGGTCAACATTAAAACTAATGTTGCCTAAGATAACTTTTGCATTAAGATAATCTGTCTAGAGTTTCATTGTGTACACATACAGCACCCTCCATAATTATTGGCACCCCTGGTTAAGAAGTGTTCTTTGGCTTCTAATAAATTATTTTTTAAGAAAAATAATATAGGACAACAATGCAAAAAGAGAAAAATCTAAGCTTTAATTCAAGTGCCTTTATTTGGTGGGAAAAAAAATCACACATTAAGAAATAAATATTTTGAATGAAATCATGTGTGCCACAATTATTGGCACCCCTGGTTTTAGTACTTTGTACAACCTCCTTTTACCCACAAGACAACACTTAATCTTCTCCTATAACTCTTCACAAGATGGGAGAATACAGAAAGATGGATCTGCGACCATTCCTCTTTGCACAACCTCTCTAAATCGTCCAGAGTTCTGGGTCTTCTACTCTCCTCTTCAGCTCATCCCACAGGTTTTCTATTGGGTTGAGGCTGGGGACTGAGATGGCCATGAGAGGAGCTTGATTTTGTGCCTTGTGAACCATTTTTGAGTAGATTTGGCCACATGTTTAGGGTCATTATCTTGTTGAAAGATCCAGTGACGACCCATCTTCAGCTTTCAGGCAGAGGCCACCAGATTCTGATTCAAAATGTCCTGATATTTCAAAGAGTTCATGATCCCATGTATCCTCACAAGGTTCTCAGGTCCTTTGGAGTAGAAACAGGCCCACAGCATCACCAATCCTCCCCCATACTTAACAGTAGGCATGAGGTGTTTTTCTGCGTACTCATCCTTAGTGTTATGCTTACAGTGTTTGTTAACAAAAAGCTCTATCTTGGTTTCATCTGACCAAAGGACACTGTCCCAGTTAAAATCCCAGTACCGCTTGGCAAACTACACCCGTTTACAATTATGAGTATGACTCAGAAAAGGCTTTATCCATGCATGCCTCCCAAACAGCTTGTTGGCATGTAGTCTAATGGTTGTTTGGGAGACCTCGTAACCCCAAGATGCTACCATTTGATTCAATTCTCTCACAGTGAGCTTTGGAGAACTTTTTACTTCTCTTACCATCCTTCTAACTGTGCGTGGTGGCAAGATACACTTGCGTCCTCTTCCACTTCTAGGCTTGTTTGTCACAGTTCCAGATGTTTTGAACATTTTGATTATTGCTCTGACTGTAAATAAGGGCATCTGCAGGTGAGTCGCTATTTTGTTGTAGCCATTGCCTGATTTATGAAGGTCAACACACATCTGCCTTACTTGAATTGTGTGTTCTCTTGTCTTTCCCATGTTTAAGAGTAAAAGAAATAGTCCTTTGTGTGATGCCATATTTATACCTCAGGGAAACAGAAAATTATTAATTACTAATTAAAGGTTCCTAGATACTTTGATCCACTTTATAAAGTACAGTAGAAATGACAAAAATGTTTCAAATACATTTATTTCCAAGAAATTGTTAAGGGTGCCAATAATTGTGGAACAGGTCATTTTATGGGAAATAATTATTTCTTAGTCAGGATTTTTTCTTTCTTTATTTTTTTTCACTTGAGTTGAAGGTTGCTTTTTACTAAACTTTTTCAGAGTGAGATTATTCTTCTGCAATAAAAAAATATATATTTTAAGGCTTTTAACACATTTTAACTAAGGGTGCCAATAATTATGGAGGGCACTGTATGTAGATTTGTGATGAACTGCACATGTTAGACATGAAGGAATGCCGAGAGTAATCGGAAGGTACTTTTAAAAACACATCCCAAATTCCAGTGCACTGATACTGTCTGAGCTGTAGAGTTGTTTGGAAAGTTTAGTCAAAGAACAACACGAAGCCAGGTTTGTTAAAAGTGCATGATGATATAATCTAGTCTAAGTGGGGGGTCTTGATATTTTTACAGGAACGTGTCTATCACTATTTCTATTGTATAAGACATGATGAGCAACAGCATTAAAATATCACACGCTGTGTTCAGACATCCCAAATCTGATTTCTGGTCTATCTAGATTGTATCCAGATTGATTTTTGATAGTCTGGACAGCCAAAAACCACATCAAATCCCTTTTTTTCATTTAGATGTGGTTTGAAATGTGATTACAATCAGATTTGTACAGATCTGTCTCAGTCTGGATTCTCTGGTCATCCAAATCAGATTTTGAACTGCCTTTCACGTCACACACAACAACACGTCAAATCCAGAAGTGCAAGGATCCAAGAAGTGTGTCCCAGGTTGCCAAGTCCAGAAAAACTCTCCTGTTTTCTGACAGAACCCTACACAAGCCAAACCCCAAAATCTAATCTAATCTAGAGTCTAATCAAAGACATTTGTACTATGATTGCTTTTTACTACTTAAATCTTTTTAAATCTTTAATTCATTTTCTTAATAACTGTAAGTTTACTCTGCTCTAATCTATAATTTCAGATTCTCCACTCCATAAGAAAGTCTACCTAAGGCATCTCTAACTCTGTAGTGTTACAATAAGAGTTTTTTGCTGTCATGGATCATTTTTAAAGCAGTACAAACATTGTGAACCTGGCAACCCTGAAGCCACATTACCATTGTAGTTACTGACGCCTACTTTGTTACCACAACCTGAGCTGATAGGTTTATAATGGACTCACAAATCTGATCTGATCACTTGCAAATAACTATGGGGACAGTCATCTCAACAGATCTGATTTGAGAAACTAACCCAATTTGCCTGCCATGTGAATGTAGTCATAATTGAATTCCTCTTGGAGTGGTTCAGCGGGCTAAGATGCTGACACTATGACCAGTGGATTGGGAGTTCGAATCCTGGCCATGCTGTTCATCATCAACAGCCGGGGCCCAAGAGAGCAAAAATTGGCCATGCTCTCTCTGGGCAGGTAGATGGCGCCCTCTCATCACTTTCACACTACAATGTCTGCTGGCTAAGGCGTCTATTGATTGGGCCATCGGAGCTGGGGATCCTACGCTTTCCTCCGAGCACATGGCTCCTCAGTTATGGTGTATCAGTGGTAGTTTTAAAAAACGTGGTGGCCTCATCACACACATCGGTAGATGCTTGTGCTTGTCTTGACCCTCCTAGAGTCAGGAACATTGCAAAGTGATGGGGAGAGTCCTAATGGAGGGGATAGGTTAATTGGCTACTACTACATTGGGAAGGGGATAAAAATTGGCAAAAAAAGTACTATATAATCTGTTACTAATGTCCTCACAGGTATGAAGATTCATCACCTGTCTCTGTACCTGTTGACCTCAGCATTAGCTGTGTCTGTAAGTATAAAAAGCCTTATTTAGTAACTTTACACATTTAAACTATGGGTCCCAGTTGTGCACTAAATACTAGTTTTGAGTGTGTAGCATGGCTAGTTGAGTGTACTCAAAATTCCACAATGCATACTCAGAACCAATCAGTTGTTGAGTATGGTACTATGTACTCAGTGTAAACATAATTTTTTTAGTGCACATTTGGGATACACCCTATGAGTTTTGGACAAACTTAGTTCTTAATTTAATATCAGTTCAGGATGGCTTGTGTTAATGTGCTTCTCTGCTCTTTTTACAGATACAAAGCAAACCTCATGGAAAGCACGAATCTCCCCACGGACACATGCAGCATCCTAAAGAAAAGGTGTTCTTCAATACAGTACAGTAATCATTTAATATTGTGTTCTGCTCTTTATACTACTGTTCTCTGGTCATGATGAGGATGTTTAATATTTCAGGGAGTAACTTCTGTATTATTATACAATTTTCAAATGGAAGAAAATACATTAACCAGTCATTGTTCTGTGCTGTTAAGTGTGTGTAGATTGTTTTTATCTCAAATAACAAAACACTGGTGAATGTCAGAAGGATTGTGAAAACCGTTGCTTAATGGCATCACTCATGATGACGTCTTTTGAAACCTTTAGAATTTAGAATTCAGATGATTCATAGTCATTTCATTCATAAATACAGTCAAACTTCCTCAATCTCAAAATAGGTACTGGATCATCACCTTTCCTCTTACTGATGTGGTACGTTTACAGTACCTATAATTAAGGAACATAATTGAAGCAGATTCTGTTCTGCACTGCAAAAACAGCACTACTTGAAATAAGTCAAATATTCCTAAATGTGATCAATTTTTCTTGTTTTGAGAAAAAAAATCTGCCAAAGGGGTAAGCAAAAGTTGCTTGTCTAGAATTTTTATAACTAGCAAATGAATCTAACTCATATGTGTTTTAAATTAAACTAAATTGTCAAAAATGAAAGAAAACTGTGCATCTTACAAGCAAAAAATTGCTTTTCTTAAGAAATATTTTTTTAATGAGTGTTATGAACTCTTGATTTAGAGTTTCTAAAATTTAGAATTTGTTTAAGTGGTCTTATTATTTAAATAAGAAAAATAATCTTATTCTTATTCTGGAATTTCAACCAAACCATAGTCATACACTGTAACTGGTAAATAAAGCTCAAGATGAGCTGAAATATCTTTTTAAGAAAAAGTTAGACATATGTTCTTAGAATGAGCTTAATTTTCTTGTGCAAAACTTGCTTGTTAAGAATATTTTTTTAATCCAAAAATAAGAAAAAATGTCCATAAATAAGTTTTTTTTTTACTTTTGTTAAACTAACATTTTTTTATTCTGTAAAAATATTCTGTTACACTGTCAGAATATTTAATGTTACATGTATGTTACATTGGGGTTAAATTACAGATGTTCTTAAAAGTTTGTGAGCCCTTTAGAAGTCTGAAAAATTAATAAAGAGAACCCAGTTAAACAAATGAGACAAAAATACTATACTTGGTCATTTATATATTGAGTAAAATGATCAGGAGAAAGTCACTGCTCTCCAAAAAGAACATTACTGCTTGTCTGTGGTTTGCTAAAGATCATGTGGACAAGACAGAAGACTATTAGAAGAATGTTTTGTGGACGGATGAGACCAAAACAGAACTTTTTGGTTTAAATGAAAAGTGTTATGTTTGGAGAAAGGAAAACTCTGCATTCCAGCATAAGAATCTTATCTCATCTGTGAAACATGGTGGTGGTAGTATCAGGGTTTGGGCCTGTTTTGCTGCATCTGGGACAGGACAGCTTGTCATCATTGATGGAACAATGAATTGTGAATTATATCAGAGAATTCTAAAAGAAAATGTCAGAACATCTGTCCATGAACTGAATCTCAAGAGAAGGTGGGTCATGCAGCAAGACAACGACCCTAAACACACAAGTCGTTCTACCAAAGAATGTTTAAAGAACAGTTAACTGAAACATTTAGTTGCAGTTATTTACAAAGGGGGGTCACACCAGATACTGTAAGTAAACATTCACATACTTTTGTCTCTCACAAATATGACATATTGGATTATTTTTCTTAATAAATAAATGAGCAAGTCTAATATTTTTGTCTCATTTGTTTAACTGGGTTCTCTTTGTCTACTTTTAGGCCATTTACATTTATTTTACTGTCTAATTTGTACCTGAGGGCCCAGACAATTTTCCTGTGCAGTACCTTTAATCTGACTCTACTCCTTTCTCCAGGATGCTGAGTCTCATGCGGTGCAGGATGAAGATGACGCTGTTCTGCCGACATTCCTCCCATTTGAGGCCAGCAGTCCAGAACCAGATGATGAGGCGTTGAATGAAGAAACCTCAAATGGCAAAGAGAAGTCAGAGGAAGCAGAGCCGGGAGCTCTGGAAGGAGCTGAGAAGAACGCTCCTGTGCTGCTGAGTGAAGAGGCACTCACTAAACTCCTTCAGGCTTCTGAGGAGGAACAACAGGCCATGGATGAAGAGAGAGAAGATGAGGATGATGGTGAAGCAGAAGTTGGGCAAATGAAGAAAGAGAGCATGGATTCACAAACTGAGAAAAGACAAAGATCAGCAAAAGACCATCAAAAAAAGAAGCAAGTCGAAGTGGAGGAACTGGGCAGTAGCACAGATTCAGAGATACCTGTGGATTTAGATTATGCGGCGGACAGCGAGGCTACAGACCCTTTACCGTCCAAGCTAGAGGAGACAATCAGTGAGAATGAGGATGAGCAAAAGGTAGAAGATGAGCTCCCCACAGCCATGGAAGACTACAATTCCCAGCAGCCCACAGAAAATGCTGAGGAAAGCACAGAAGAAAGCCAAGCTGACCGACCTGTGGCCACAGAAAGCTTAACAGATGAACAGAATGAGCCTGAGAGTGATGAAAACAAAGCTGATGAAGATGATGAAGAAATTGAGCTCCAAGATGTGAAAAACAGAGTGGAGCCAGCAGACAACAGTCTTCCTCAAGAAGGAGAGAAGGAGACAAATGAAAGTGGAAATCACACTAAAGTTAAAGGCAAGAAGCAGAAAAGGACACAGCGACAGAGGAAAGTACAGAGTGACCAACCTGCTCTGGCTGAGGGACCTACAGAGCATCTCCAGAACCAAGAAAAAGAACCGGAAAGCACACTGCAGAAAGCCAAGAGGAGAAAGAATGGAAAATGGGTAAGATGTGAGGAACCATACTCTTGTCTCAAATTGAATTATCCAAATATTTAAATAATAATATCTACTAAAACTCCAATTCCAAACAAAGTTGGGATGCTGGGTAATAAAAACAGAATGCAATGATTTGCAAAGCTTATATTTTGTTCACAATAGAATGTAGAACACATATCAGATGCTGAAGGTGAAGCATTTGACCATTTCATCAAAAAAAAAAAAAACTTAGAATTTGATGGCAGCAACACATCTCAAAAAACTTGGCACAGAGATGTCTCATGTGGGGCCCTGAGTGGCTCAGCAGGCTAAGACGCTGGCACTATGACCAGAGGATCATGAGTTTGAATCCCGGTCATGCTGTTTGCCATCAACAGCCGAGGCCCAAGAGAGCAAAAATTGGCCGTGCTCTCTCTGGGCGGGTAGATGGCGTCTCTCTCTATCACTTTCACATTGCAATCACATCTGCTGATTGGTCCATTCTGACCTGGGAATCTACGACTACTACTACATTGGAACTTGGAAAAAAATGGGCAAAAAAATAAAAAATAAGATGTCTCATGTGGCACCTTGTTTGCACCTGTCCTTACCCTGCATTCTGGGTCTGGTGTCTTCACTATCACCATTGTTGTCCTCATCCTCACTGTCACCTTCTTATCGAACCATGAACACTCAAAGAACCTTTTCCACAGTTCTTCAGATTGATGAGGAATGCATTGTAGATGGTTCTCTATAGAATATTTTTGAAAATGCTATTTAGCCCCCAAAAGGGTACAACATCAAGCTTGTAATAACAAAGGAACCCTTTTTGGTGCTATATAGAACCGTTTTCAAAAGGCGTCTATGTAGAACCATCTATATCACCGAACCCTATTTTCAACAATTTGAGTGCTCGTGATTCTATATAGAACCATTTTCTTTACTAAAGAACCCTTGAAGAACCATCTCTTTTAAGAAGTCATCCAGTACTTCTGGGATGACTTGGTGGAGTTGGAGATGAGGTGGTGGTGGTGATCCTGACCATCCTGACTACTGAATACAATCAAATCTTCACAGCAATGCTACAAAATCTACTACAAAGCCTTTTCTGTACAGTAGATACTCCAACAAAAGTTGGAAGAAAAGAGCAGGTGTCCAAATACTTTTGGTACACTCCAAATAGTGTAATTAATATACTTTTTTGGTCAACTGGATTTCACCTTACCAGTGCTCTGAGACTCAGCAAAACAAGAACATTGTGATAAAGACATGACACATTGCTAAAAAGATAAGAGTAATTAAATCAATTAATTCAATTAATTCAATTAGTAAAGCACTACTAACGCAGTTCACTTTAAAGTTCCTGCTCAAAATACAAATGCTGCTACTTTCTCCAGTCTCCTCTTGTAGGAATTAACCCGGTGCAGATTCGGACCACAGTGGAGCTGTTCCCCAGAACCAGGCCCGTGGTCCGGCCCAGACTCGGAGCCGATGGCCAGGAAGTTCCAGCTGGTGCGTGTGTGTTGTTTCAGACATCTCCACAGCTCCGAACTCTCATCAGGAATCTGCTGAACAGCTTTTTCTAACACACGCTGTGGCACCACGGCCAGCGCCTACCCAAACAAACCCTCGTTCATCTCAGTGACCGGGCTTAAGGAGTCAAAGAGAGTGCTGGTCGGGGTTTGTGTTCTGTCCAAACTGCCAGAGCCCAAAGAATGTAGACTCACTATTTTAATAGGCCAGCAAATGCTCCTTTGTGTGGTAAAGCTTATGAGAAATGACATGTGGGCTCTGTGCTACAGTAAAGCTGACCCACTGAAATGACTTGACTGTATATTTTGTTTATTAATACTGTCGACTGTATTCAGTGTATGTATGTCAGACAAGCTTTAATTGACTCTAGTACATATTGAGAGTGCAGATATGTATAGCATGCATATGTCTCATAAAATGCTCTGGATATAAAGCGAAAGCTATCAGCCATAACATTAACACCACCTCCATGTATCTACACTCATTGTCCATTTGTGCTCCACTGAGCATACAGGTGCACTTTGATTGGAGTCCCTCTGTTTCTCTGTATACTTTGTTCATTCTGTTTTTCAATGGAAAGGACCCCCACAGATCTGGTGGATCATTCTCAGCACTGCATTGACACTGATGTGGTGGTGGCTGGTTGGTTCACTATTTTCAGTCCAGTAGTGATGCTGAGGTGTTTAAAAACATCAGCAGCTCTAACACACTAACACACCACCACCACGTCAGTGTCACTGCAGTGCTGAGAATGATCCTCCAGCTCTGTGGGGGGTCATGTCCATTGAATAATAGGCCACAGTCTGTACAAAGTGCACCTGTATGGTTGGTGGAGCTCAAATGGCCAATGAGTATAGATACACAGAGGTGGTTTTAATGTTATGGCTGTTTAGTGTATGTTAAATAAATATAAATGTGAATATTTCACATTTTACCCACATTTACAGACCCGTGTGAGACGTTCCGCTGTAAGCGAGGGAAGACGTGTAAACTGACCGCTGAGAAGAAGCCCACCTGTGTGTGTCAGGAACCTGCGGACTGTCCGCTGAGCTCGGCTGAGTTTGAAAATGTAAGTACTGCTGAGTCCAGTACAGTCAGACTAAAGTATTAATCAGTACAGCACACTTACTTTTACACCGCTTACAATGTTTACTGTCATAATTCAGAACACTCACTGTTATTGTAGTCCAGTACGACCCAGGATGTTTGTCTTATCAGTCTTGGTTCTTCTCAGTCGATCAATTTAAATTCATTTGGTATTTTTGCTTAGAAAGTCTTTGCTTTTGCTTACAGAGTTTCTCCAATTAAGGTTTGGTTCTTTTCTGAGGTTCTTCCTCAGGTCATTTTGGTAGTTTTTTAGTCTTGGTTCCTCTCAGTGGTTCTTCTTTGTGTTCCTGGAGAGTTTCTCCAAATAGTCTTTGTCCTCTTAGTGGTTCTTGAGGTTCTTAGAAAGTTTCTCCAATTGAGTCTTGGTTCTTTTCAGAAATTCTTCCTCAAGTTCTTTTGGTATTTTTTTTATTTTGAGTCTTGTTTCTGATCAGTGGTTCTTTGTGTTCCTAGAGAAATTTTAATTTTTGAGTTTTGATTCTTTCAACAGTTCTTTGTGTTCTTACAGAGTTTCTCCAATTGAGTCTTGGTTCTTTTCAGAGGTTGTTCCTCAAGTTATTTTAGTATTTTTTGAGTCTTGGTTCCTCTCATCAGTTCTTCGTTGTGTTCCTAGAAAGTTTCTCCAATTGAGTATTGGTTCTTTTCAGAGGTCCTTCCTCAAGTCATTTTGGTATTTTTTTAGTCTTGGTACCTCTCAGTGGTTTTTCTTTGTGTTCTTAGAGAGTTTATCCAATTCTATCTTGGTTCTTTTCATAGGTTCTTCCTCAAGTTCTTTTGGTATTTTTTTCATTTTGAGTCTTTGTTTTTCTCAGTGGTTTTTTGTCTTCCTAGATAAATATTTTTTTGTGTCTTGGTTCTTCAAATGGTGCTTCGTGTTCTTACAGAGATTCCCCAATTATGTCTTGGTTCTTTTCAGAGGTTCTTCCTAATGTTGTTTTGATTTTTTTTTTTTCATTTTTACTCTCGGTTCCCCTCTGTGCTTCTTTGTATTCTTACAGAGTTTCTCCAATTGAATCTGGTTCTTTTCAGAGGTTCTTCATGTTCTTGGAGATATTTCTTTAGTTAAGTCTTGGTTCCTCTTAGTGTTTGTTTGTCTGGAGAATTTCTCCAGTTGATCTTGCTTTCTCTGTGGTTCTTCATGTTCTTATATAGTTTCTCCAATTGAGTCTTGTTTGTTCTCAGTGGTTCTTCTTTGTGTTCCTAGAAAAGTTTTCATTGGAGAGTTTCTCCAATTGATTTTTGGTTCTTCCCCATGTTTTCTGCATTAGTACTTGGTTCTTCTCAATGGTTCTTCCTCTTGTACTTTGTTATTTGTTATTTTGTTCACTTTGAGACTTCTATAGAAGTTCCTAGATATGTTTACCTTTTGAGTCTTGGCTCCTCCCAGTGGTTCTTCCGCATGTTCTCGGAGTCTTGAATGCATTGAGTTTTGAACAGTACCTCTTAAAGTGTGTGTTATTATTCAGGTAATAATAATTGTCATTTGTGGGTTATAATAGATAGTATGTTATGTAGTCATGAGAGTGAGGAAAGGAAATGTGACCCCATGTCTTGTTTAAGCATTAAAATGACCCGCTGTGCCCAAACTGGTGACTCATGTTTGTAGGTGTGTGGAACAGACAACCAAACATATGACACATCCTGCCAGCTTTTTGCCACCAAGTGTGGCCTTGAGGGCACCAAGAAAGGCCACAGACTTCACCTGGACTACACCGGCTCCTGCAAATGTAGGTCAATCTCGCAACTTCTACCACTTTTCAACATGTTTTTAAATAATAGTATTTAGACCATCCATCCATTTTCTTAACCACTTAATCCAGTTCAGAGTCCCCATGGGCAAATACTAGCATCAGGACATTTTAGAGTACCCAAAATATAACTGCAAAAATGGGATTATGATCAGATCATTAAGTACATGGGATGTGGCTTTACAGAGAGGTCTGTCTGCAGGGCTTTATTGTAGGTGAATAAGCTGCTTGTATTGGTGCAACTTCTTACCATTTGTTGGTGTATGTGTATGGCAGTTATCCCACCATGCAAGGACACAGAACTGGTTCAGTTTCCACTGCGTATGAGGGACTGGCTGAAGAATGTGCTGCTGCAGCTTTACGAGCATGAATCAGTGACTCCCGGCTTCCTCACAGCCAAGCAAAGAGTCAGGGTCTGTACCACTATTATTCATCTATAAGCCTGCATGCATACAGCAGAGGTGGACTGGTACAGCACGGACCAGTAATTACATGAACCAGTATGTATTAAAATGGCTGTTTAATTAACACTCATTGTCCATTTTAGCTGCACTGAGCATACAGGTGTGTACAGGTAACTGATCACCATGGTATGCAGTCTTATAAGATGAATTGTTAATACTTACCAATACTAATACTAATACTTAATAATTGTTTTGGATTTAATCATTTAATAATGATAAAGTATGCTGACCTAAAAACACATGTAGTCTAACTTATACACAAGATTGTATACATGGCCTTATATTAACATTTGTGTTGGTAATGTGATTATGTTATTAATGAAGTTCATGTATATTGAATTTTATCTGTATTATTAATTTTGCAGGTTCAGAAGTTGTATGAGAGTGAGCGGCGTCTCCATGCTGGAGATCATCCCATTGAGCTGCTAGCTCAAGACTTTGAGAAAAACTACCACATGTACATATACCCAGTCCATTGGCAGTTTGCACAAATGGATCAGCATCCATCGGACAGGTTTGACTTCACTACACTCTCATCAAATAAGCACCAAACAACTCTTAATGAAAATATCCTAATTAGTTATACAGGTGCAAAAAAAGTATGTGAACCCTTTGGGATTACATGAATTCTGCATTAATTAATCATTAAATGTTCATCTAAGTCACAACAATAGACAAACATTAGTCTGCCTAATTTATAACCACACAAAAATGATATGTTTTCATGTTTTTATTGAACACAGCATGTAAACATTCACAGTGCAGAGTGTGAACTTTTATGTTAATGACTTCTCCAAGAGTTAATTGGATTCAGGAGTCAGCAAACCTGGAACCAATCAATGTGATGAGATTGGATGTGTTGGTTAAAGCTGCCCTGCTCTTTAAAACACACACACACACCAGTTTTGAGTTTGCTGTTCTCAAGAAGCATTCCCTGATGTGAACTATGCCTCACATAAGAGTTCTCAGAAGACCTACATTCAAGAATTGCTGACTTACATAAAGCTGGAAAGGGTTACAAATGTATCTCTAAAAGCTTTGATGTTCATGTGTCCACAGTAAGACAGACTGTCTACAAATGGAGAAAGTTCAGCACTGTTATAACTTTCCTTAGGCGTGGTCGTCCTGTACAAATGACTGCAAGAGGTGAAGAAGAATCCTAGAGTGTCAGCTGAAGACTTACAGAAATCTCTGGCACATGCTAACATTTTTGTTGACAAATCTGCAATAAGTAAAGCATTAAACAAGAATGGAGTTCATGGAAGGACACCAGGAAGGAAGCCACTGCTGTCCAAAAAAATTGCTGCATGTTTGAAGTTTGTAAAAGAGCACCTGGATTTTCCACAGCACTACTGGCAAAATGTTCTGCAGAGAGATTAATCCACAATTGAGTTAACACAACATTATGTGTGGAGCAAAAAAGGCACAGCACACCAACATCAAAACCTCATCCCAACTGTGAAATATGGTGCCCCCCCTAATCTCTCTGCAGAACATTTTGCCAGTAGTGCTGTATCATGGTTTGGGGCTGCTTTGCTACCTCAGGGCCTGGACAAATTGCTGTCATCAATGGAAAAATGAATTCCCAAGTTTAGCAAAACAGTTTGCAGGAAAACTAAAAAAATTCTGTCCACCAACTGAAGCTCAACAAAGGATGGGTGACACAACAAGACAATGACCCAAAGCATAGAAGTAAATCAACAACAGAATGGCTTCAACAGAAGAAAATATGCCTTCTGGAGTGGCCCAACCTCAACCTGAATGAGATTCTGTGGCATGACCTCAAGAAAGCGATTCACACCAGACAATCCTGCTCAGTCATTGTTTCTTCTGCTTTTGTTGAAGTAACTGTCTCTAGTATCCAGAAAATACTCTACTAGAGTTTGAAGCATTGCTCTGAGGATTCAGCCACAAGAGTTTAATTGAGCTCAGGATGTTGGATGATACCACTACCTTATCTCTAACTCATCACAAAAATACGGGAGCACAGTTCAACTGCTCCACAGTAGAAGAGAAAGCTGTCTAAGTTGCATTTTTAGATTAGATTTTTAGATCCCTTTAATGATCCCTTTAATCCTGAATTATTCAACTAGGTCAAAAATGAAATGACACATTTCATAAATGACACATTGCATATAGTTTTTGACACATCTATCACTTACAGCATGTTGTTTAAACAAAAAACAAATATACAGAAGACAAACCTTTTTAAAGTCCTTACACACTGAAAGTAAACAAAATTTTTACTCAAGTCATTTCAAAGTGTGCATGCAGTGCATGGATGCTCCACCAGGGGGCAAAATACACGTATATTATCATGTACATCTGCTTTTTCAGAATGTAATATACAGAGCCCTCCATAATTATTGGCACCCTGGGTTAAAAAGTGTTCTTTGGCTTCTAAAAAATTATTTTTTTAAGAAAAATAATATAGGACAACATTGCAAAAAAGAGAAAAATCTAAGCTTTAATTCAAGTGCCTTTATTTGGTGGGAAAAAAAAATCACACATTAAGAAATAAATCTTTTGAATGAAATCATGTGTGCCACAATTATTGGCACCTCTGGTTTTAGTACTTTGTACAACCTCCTTTTGCCAACAAGACAGCACTTAATCTTCTCCTTTAACTCTTCACAAGATGGGAGAATACAGAAAGAGGGATCTTCGACCATTCCTCTTTGCACAACCTCTCTAAATTGTCCAGAGTCCTGGGTCTTTCCCTATGCACTCTCCTCTTCAACTCATCCCACAGGTTTTCTTTTGGGTTGAGGTCTGTGGACTGAGATGGCCATGATAGGAGCTTGATTTTGTGCCTTGTGAACCATTTTGAGTAGATTTGGCCACATGTTTAGGGTCATTATCTTGCTGAAAGACCCAGTGATGACCCATCTTCAGCTTTTGGGCAGAGGCCACCACATTCTGATTAAAAATGAGGTGTTTTTCTGTGTACTCATCCTTGGTGTTACGCTTACAGTGTTTGTTGCCAAAAAGCTCTATTTTGGTTTCATCTGACCAACGGACATGGTCCCAGTTAAAATCCCAGTACCACTTGGCAAACTCCACCCATTTACGCTTATGAGTATAACTCAGAAAAGGCTTTATCCATGCATGCCTCCCAAACAGCTTGTTGGCATGTAGATAGCACCTGATGGTTCTTTGGAAGACCTCATGACCCCAAGATCCTACCATTTGATTCAATTCTCTCACAGTGAGCTTTGGAGAACTTTTTACTTCTCTTACCATCCTTCTCACTGTGTATGGTGGCAAGATACACTTGCGTCCTCTTCCAGGCTTGTTTGTCACAGTTCCAGATGTTTTGAACATTTTGATTATTGCTCTAACTGTAAATAAGGGCATCTGCAGGTGAATCGCTATTTTCTTTTAGCCATTGCCTGATTTATGACGGTCAACACACATCTGCCTTACTTGAATAGTGTGGTCTCTTGTCTTTCCCATGTTTAAAAGTGAATAAGAGAAATAGGCCTTTGTGTGATGCCATATTTATACCCCAGGGAAACAGGAAATTATTAATTACTAATTAAAGGTTTCTAGATACTTTGATCCACTTTATAAAGTACAGTAGAAATGACAAAAATGGTTCAAATAAATTTTTTCCAAGAAATTGTTAAGGGTGCCAATAATTGTGGAACAGGTAATTTTATGGGAAATAAATAATTATTTTTATTTATTTATTTTTTTCACTTGAGTTGAAGGTTGCTTTTTACTAAACTTTTTCAGAGTGAGATGATTCTTCTGCAATAAAAATGTATTTATTTTAAGGCTTTTAACACATTTTAACTAAGGAGGACACTGTATGTGTATATAGAAACCGGATTCCAAAAAAGTTGGGACTAAACAAATTGTGAATAAAAACTGAATGCAATGATGTGGAGGTGCCAACATCTAATATTTTATT
>BRDA01012543.1:22053-33558 GCA_036984385.1 Crenuchus spilurus | reverse complement strand
AGATGCTGAGGTGGACAGACGCAGGACCAGGGCTGGACAGATGTTGTGGTGGACAGACGCAGGTACAGGGCTGGACAGATGTTGTGGTGGACAGATACAGGTGTAGGAGTGGAGAGATGTGGTGTAGAGGTGCAGGTACAGGGCTGGAGAGATGCAGTGATGGAGAGAAGTAAGGCTACAACAAGGCGAGGTTGGAGAGATTCCGAGCTTGAGAGATGCTGAGTTACTCCCCTCATAGTAACTGACTACTGTGCTGCTTTTTCAGCTTTATTTACAGTTTCATTTAAACTTTATTTTGGCATTTGGTTGACAGGATCAGTAGTAAATCTCCACTAATTTCAGCCATTAAATGTCAGCACAGTCACTTTGACATTAATAGTTGTGCAGAATCAGACATCCACTGTATCTTTACACCAAATGTACATGAGATGACGTGTTTATCTGATGTTTGCTCAGTCCGTTTTACGCTGGAGCTCCCCAGGTAACCTAGCTAACATTCATTCATTCATTATTGTCCAAGTATTGTGTACATTTTCACTGTTTTGTCATTTTAACTTTTGACAAGCAGTAAGTTAGGATGTCTACCAAACACCGAATGAACTCAAATGACTCCTTTAGCCTAAAAAAAATGTAGCCCCTCTGACATCTCCACTTGGGTGGTGCCAGTTCTCAACGATTGTTTCCTTATCAAACACAGTAATGACAGATAAATGTCTGACACCTCCTGTGGCATTGATATGAGTGTTGGGGTAAGTGCTCTATCATTAGACAGGAGAGATCAGACTGAAGCACCTCCCACGCCTCCTCCTTATTCTCATTTTCTGTCCATTTTCATCGTTAGTCTTGTATAACTCTCTTCCTGTGTGCCAAACTGCTCCTTTGTGAATTGATCTGTGGATGGAAAAGAGCCCGTGCTGTGTGTGACCATGCTCTCAGACCTGGATCAGGTTTCTCTTGCACAGACACAGGCCCTGACCCTCTCTGCTCCTCTAATCAAATACACTGTAACTTCATACTTTGATAATGCAGAGCACGCTCAGCTCATATATAGTATACTAGACTCACTATGTGTATGTATATAGTGGAATTTGTATACAGTAGTCTTTGTATATGTGATCATTGTGGAGCATCAGATATAACCAGACTAAGGGCACAAGTGCAGGGGCAAAAATTGCCCTGTTAAAAGTTTTATAGCTGATTATAAATAATATGCAATAAATTTTACTGGGGTATTAGGAGCCATTTCTGCCCCTGCACTCAACATATTCCCATTAACGAGCTATTACGTGTATTAAGAAATCACTAGTCGCGTTTCCATTGCAGTTTTGCATAAAATATTATCGATATTCTGTTTTTGTCAAAAAAAAAAAAAACAATTCGACAAAACAAGTTTCGCAATAGCGGTGTTTCCATTAAATGTGAAATACTTTTATAAAATCACGTGTGAATATGTTTGTTATCGCGATAAGTCATTACAAACATGGCGGCAGTGGATGTAAACACATACTTCAGCTTTATACATACTGCTACCACGGCACTAGTGCTCATCATCAGCCATCAGAGGAGACGGAGACTTATCGAGGCTTTGGAGCGACAAGCCCCTTATACTTGGGAGCGGCTACGTATGCGGCGTTTTTGGGAAACTGTAGTCGATGGTTTTACAGAAGAGCTGTGGATTCAACATTTTAGAATGACACACTCAACTTTTAATGAGCTTTGTGATGCTGTGAGATCTCTAGTGGAGCAGCTGCACATTGTCCAAGGATTCTCCTCGTTATTCCAAATATGCCGCGTCATCTTCATCCTCGCACTTTCTGTTGTTGTCTTCTTCTTCATCGTCTTTTTCGCCAATAGAAACGTCCGGTTGTTGATCACGTGACTCCCTTAATGCGAAAAAAGTCCGTTCGAGTGTTTCTATTACACTTTTGTGATATAAACCAATTTCGATACGACTGAAAAACCACCTCATCTTAGCGCAAAAGTCTTTTATCCAAAAACGTGAGTTTTTTCAAAATTGTCGTGTTTCCATTAAACACATTTTTATTCGCAATTCTAATTTGTGATATTTTATGGTCAATGGTGGAGGTGTGGTGCTGTGTGCAGTTTGGTGGAGGTGTGGTGCTGTGTGCAGTTTGGTGGAGGTGTGGTGCTGTGTGCAGTGTGGGAGTGCACTATTTAACATGAACATTTATTTAGTACATGACCTTTGTATGTTAACACTCAGAGTTGTTCCCAAAACTAACTTTCTATCACCCCCCCCCTCTTTCTCAAGCCCTGTCTCTGAGTCTCTCTCTCTGTTTTTCTTTCTATCTCACTGATCTCTCTATCACTCTCTTTCTCACTGTCTCTCTCTTTCTCTCGATCTTATTCTTCTTTGTCTGTCTCCTTGTTTCTCAGTCGCTCTCTCTGTCTCCCTTTCTCTTCATATATCTCTCTCTCCCCCTCTGTCTGCCTCTTCCTCTCTCTTTCTTTCTATTTCACTTCTTTTCATCTCCGTCGCTGTCTTACCTCACTGATCTCTCTCTTTCATTCCCTGTCTCACTCCCTGTCTGTCTCTCTCCGTATCTGTATCTTTCTCTCAATTTCTCTCTTTCTTTCTGTCTCTCCCTCTCTTGGTTTCTCTCTCTCTGTCTCCTTATTTCTGTTTCTTAGCCTTGCTCTCTGTTTCCCTTTCTCTTGATTCCTGTCTCTCTCTCTCTCTCTCTCTCTTTTGTCTCTCTCTCTCTCTTTTGTCTCTCTCTCTCTCTCTCTCTCTCTCTCTCTCTCTCTCTCTCTCTCTCTCTCTCTCTCTCCTTTGTCTGTCTCTCTCTGTGCTCTGTGTCTCTCTCTCTCTCCTCTCTCTCTCTCTCTCATTAAGCTGTTAGCTGGTTAAGCTGCAGTATCTTCCTTTTCTCACAGAGATGTTTCTCTAGCTGAGATGGAGTTTAGTATTGCTGCTGAATCGGATGTGTGGGCGAAGTGAGAGAGAGAGAGCGAGAGAGAGAGGGAGCAGGGAGAGCAGCTCAACAGTATTCTGGAGTGAAGTGGGGGTGGTAGTCATATCAGGAGTGCTGAGCGCAAGTGTGTTTGTGTGTGTGTGTGTGTGTGTGTGTGTATGCTGGGGGTTTAAAATGCCTCCCTCATGCCATTTCTCTCACTAGGCAACCCATCCCCCGCTCACTTACTTTCTTTCTCCCTCATTCTCTCTCTCTCCCTCTTGTTGCTATCAGTCACTATCTGTCCCCTCACTAAGTCTTCAACCTTCATCTCTCCCCTGCTCTTAATCTCTCTCTCGCATTCTGTTCTGTTTTTCACTCGTCTGTATGTTTTTGGAGTGGGTGAGAGGAATTCTGGGTAAACTGCTGGAGCAGAGATAAGCTTGGTCAAAGTTTGTCTTTGAGATTCCCTCATCCCCCGTATTCCATTTCTCCTTCTCTGTCCTTTGTTTCATCATCTGTCACTCTGTCCATTCTTTCCTCGTAAACCTTCCCTCCCATCCCCCGGGTTCACTTCTTCAGCACTGTGAGTCACCTGCATTGTGTGTGTAAAAGAAGAGAGAAGCGCTGGACTGATCACGGCTTACGGGACGCAGACAGCTGGCCATTGTTTAAGAGGCCACTGAAGGAGGGACGTCCTCATAGAAGTCTGAGTATTTACAGCAGTCCAGAGCGTAAACATCCAAACTTATCTTAGTTTGAACTTTGCTCCATTTTGACCAGGAAAACAAAAACAAAACCATCCAGCACACTCAAATAAGTATGTGAACACCCTGCGAATGTGCAAGTTCTCCCACTTAGAAATCATGGAGGGGTCTGAAATGGTCATCTTAGGTGCATGTCCACTGTGAGAGACATCATCTAAAAGTCCAGAAATCTTTATACGTTCTGTCATTTTGGGGCTACTTACAACACCCTGCTTTAGAAATTTCACTTGTGAATGCATTTTTAAACAAGTCCAGTTTATCAGAGAAACTGCACATGACAACACTGCAGTATTGACTCACACACTCCTTTCTGCATCAGCCTTTAGACTGCTGTTGCACCAAGTATCAAACCTATTCAGTACTCAGATTTGGTGATCAGTTCTACACTCTAACTTTCAAAGTTAGCTGCATTTTGCTGTGGATACATTATTTTCCTATGGAATTCCAGGAATTATGTGGAATTCCAGGAATTATGTGGAATTCCAGGAATTATGTGGAATTCCAGGAATTATGTGGGAATTCTGCTTTGATTGACAGTATTTTTGATGTATATATCTGCCCGTATCAATGGTGATGATTAAACATTTGATAAAATACATCAATCCTAGATGAACATTTCCTAGAATTAAAAATGAATATGTGTATTTGTTTACAAGTGCAGTAAAATGAATTGAATACAGAGATGATGGGAAGAATGTCTCGGTTATGTGAAGATTTTGTGAAGAATGTCTCTGTTATTGCAGCAGATGGCCTGCAGTGATTGTGCCTGAATACAAAACTCCCTGCACTTAGTGGCCATGAGAAGCCTGTGGTTTGATACTGAAGCACTATTTTGGAGCACACTTGTGTAAACATAAACATCTCTGATGCCTGCCTTGTAATTACCCGTCCTCACTTGTTTTAACACGTGCGGCATCCTCTGCCATCTGCTTGCTCTTCTCAGAGTCCCTCTTCAGCAGATCCAGTGCTGCCGGGCATCGGGGCTAGTGAGGGAATCAGCTCACGGTGGTCCACTCTGTCTTGGGACATCCCTTCAGAACTCCTGTCCCCACCTACTCCAGAACCCACTGGCACCACTTCATTGGACTGTGACTCCAGACCCAGCTCAGGTACTGCCTTTTCCGTCCGAACTTCCAACAGTTCAAAGAAATAAGTGGAGGCCATTGTGTGCTTGTGCAGAGAAGGTTTCTGAAGAAGGTCTCTCAAAATGTCCTTTGAAAATGGCTCAGTGAGCCCTCATAGCCTGTGAAGTAACCCACATGAATGCACAGAGGGGGCAGGTCCTTCAAAGCCCACTCCGTTCTTTGAGTGCATTTATTGGTGGACTTTGTTCCACTGTGCTGTTCCTCATTTATTTATTTATTTAAGGATTATAACTGTTCACAGCTCTACTCTGGTGTGGCCTTTCATTTCATGTCAGTAATAGAGTTTGGAAATTATAGGAATTACTTGAATGACTTGCACACACACACACACACACAATACTAGTGTGTACTATAAAGCCTATCAAGGTTGAAGGCTGGGTGCTGTTTGTTAACTGAAAAAGTAATTACTCTACTCAGTACGGCCATTAACAAACATTAACTCTGGCCTTTTGCTTATTCTTAATTTATATCGCCTGTCACCCATGAAAACACTCTTTTGTTCAGACTGTGTTTCTACAACCCTCCCCCACCTTTCCCATTCTTTTCTCTCCCCCAGGTTTTTACTCGGTCAGTGGAAGCTCTCTGTCGGACTCCTGTTACTCGGTGGCCAGTGAGGCAGCCCCTGGTGGGCCAGTTAAAATGGGGGGAACCTGCAGACCTCACTCATTGGACCACAGTACCACCCAGTGGAGGGAGGCTGAACAGCAGAGTGTACAGAGCTCTGACGGAACAGTTCCAGTACAAAAGGCAGAGAGGAGGCCAGCTTCTACTGGTAGACGGACATTTATTAACCACTGCTTTTATACTACATAGTTATTCTATCACAGTTGTGTGAGATGCTTTAACTTTCTTTTTTTCTTCCCTTCCCAATGTGGTAGTAGCCAATTAACCAATCCCATCCGCTAGGGGGCTCTCCCCATCACTTTTGCAATGTCCCTGACTCTAGGAGGGTCAAGACATGCACACGCCTCCTTCGCTGCGTGTGACACGGCCACCGCCTCTTTTCGAACTAATGCTTGATACACCTTTGGAGCCAATGCGCTCAGAGGGTTCCCAGCTCCAAATGGACCAATCAGTAGACGCCTGAGCCAGTGGACATTGCAATGTGTGAGTGATAGAGAGAGAGAGAGCGCCATCTACCCACCCAGAGAGAAAAAGGCCAATTTTTGCTCTCTTGGGCCCCGGCATGACCGGGATTAGAACTCCTGATCCTCTGGTCATAGTGTCAGCGTCTTAGCCTGCTGAGCCACTCGGTGCCCATGCTTTAGCTTTCTATAACTCTATAACTCCTTGCTTGGAAAACCAGATTCCTATACAGTTTGGAGATTTTCCTGTTCATCAGTTTTCTATTATCTATCCTAGCTGATAAAATACTGTTATTACCATGAAGATAACCTTATAACATGTTCTCTTCAATTCTTTATGAACAGGTGAACTAGAGATTGATGGCCTCATGTTTCTGACTGGCCTTTGCTCTAGTGTGGGCGGAGTACAGAGTGGGTCCATCTTTTCCACGTCTACCACCAACCTACAGCTGCAACTAGACCCCAAATTCTGCTCCGACTTGGTATCTCGGAAGACAAAAGAGGTGTACCCTTATCCTAGCCCGCTCCATGCTGTGGCCTTGCAGAGTCCACTGTTCACCTCATGCCAGGACTCCTCCCCTACCCACCGCTCCCCCAGCCCAGAGGGGGACCAGCTTGGTGAGCCAGAGACTGAACAGCCCCCTGTGAAGACCCAACCTCCACCTTCACCATCTCTCACACAGCTGGAACAGTACATAACCAGATTAGTCCATCAGTATCACAGCAGGGTGGCCGCCGAGACTTCCAGTCGAGCATCTCAGAAGATTGGCTCAAGTCATGAAGGAGTCCACCCAAGGAGCTCTTCCTCCTCCAGCTTGACTGGGAGCAGCGCAACCCCATGCAAGTCTTTACTGGGCAATTCTGCTAGAGTTAGTTTGAGCAGCATTGGTAAGAAAGCTAGCCGGAATTCAATCAACCTTGGGAACTTGCCGTCTGTTACTGGGGAGGATTTCAATATAAGTTTTCACCTCAACTTGAATTTGAACCTGAATCCGAACCTGAATAAAGCCTTGAGTGTTGATGCTAAAAATGTAAAAGAGCAAGTGTCGGGATCCTGTGGACATCTTAGTACCAGTTTAATCACTCCAACGGCCTCCCCGTCTTCATCAACAAGCACAGTCACCAGCACCCCTAACTGGAGGAACAGGTCACGTATTTCCACTTGTCCATCAACAGTCAGCCACCGTGGGTCACTGGAGATTACTGGAAAGTCCTTTGGTCCGCTCAATTTCTCAAAGTCACTGGACTGGAGTGGAGCTCCCAGAGAGGAGGCAGAAGGGTGTCCCCCCTCCAAAGCTTCAGAAAGCCCTGCTAAACTCAGTGAAGATTCGGCGGTAGTGTGCGAGATTTCCCGTGTGTCTGGGCTGCCCAAGTCGGTGGTTGTAGGGCTAATGGAGGAAGGGGTAGAGTTGGATGCAGAATGCTTCCGGAGTGAGAGAGAGAGAGGTGAAGGGTCAGCATCTCCATGTAATGCTCCTACACATCGCTCGTCTCGTACCTCTCTTCAGTCAGCATATGGAGCAGAGCGACCTGGCTTGTACTCAAGTTCAGTGACTTCAAACCCTTGGGCAGGAAGTGGCAGCATGGAGCCAGACTTTATTTCTCAGCAGCACCGGCTGCAGGTTACCCATTCAGAATCTCATTCAACACTTACAACACAGTCCAACAGCCCTCGTTCAGATCACTCTGGTCCAACTCCTTCTCGAACCTCTCCAATCTTGCCGATACCTCACAGTCTCTCGGATCCTGCCTCTTCTCCTGGCTCCGCTTCCCACATGAGGGTACATTCCCCTCCTCGTCTGCTCACAAGTTCGCCGTTCACACCCGCCCAGCTGTCCGTGTTTCGGCGGGACTCTCCGTCCCAGTGCTCTCTCCCGCACTTTCACCCCTGCAGCTCCCCGCTGGAAGGCTCTATAAGGCCTCGTGGCGGTTCCCTCAGGCAGGATGCTGGAGCTGCGGCTGGGTGGAGGACTCAGGAGAGAGGCTGGAGGAGGAGTGGTGATGGGGAGAGGCTTTATCAGGGCAAGCATGCCTCCAGAGAGCTGGTGCGAGCGTCAACGGTCAGCAGTTATTCAGGAAGAGACTATGGCAGCTGCTGGGAGGAAGAAGCAAGCACTCGGACTCCGAAAAAGACAGCAAAGTTCTGGAAAGGCTTTGAGTCCCGGCTCTGGGGGAAAGAAGAGGAGATGGAAAGGGATGAAAGGGTTGGAACTTTTGGTTGGAGGCACACATCCTTAAAAGAGACTTCATTAAGCAGGGTTCAAGAACAAAAAGACAGCAGTTCGTCTAGAAAGAAAGGGACAAGCTGGGATGGCCGGAGCTCCAGCCTCCGTTTGTCAAGGAGAGCCCTGTTCCGGAGTGAATCTCAGGGATTCTTGGAGCCTCGTTCCCAAAAACGAGAAGCCCGTCTCCACAGCAGTCACTGGTGCTCCTCCTTGGAGATCAGCAGAGAAGGACGAGGTACAGAATGTGGGCGGAATCTAGTGAGGAAAGAGGATAAGCATCACTCCTCCACTGCCAGTCTCTTTCATCTGTCTCGCTCACAGAGTCTCGAAGGAAGCAGTAACTCTCTCTCTCCTCTTTCCTCCCCTTCCCTTTCTCCCTCTCCACCTCCATCAGCCCCTCTCACACGTTCCAGATCATTCCGTGACCTTGGGAGGAAGGTTTTTGGCTCAATGAGGTCCCTAAGTTTCAATAAGAACCATAAGTCGAAAAAGAAAGACTTGTAAGCAGGGCAATCATTCCAGTCTACGGACTGCTTTCAAGTCTTGCTTCAGACAAGGAAGGACTTTCAAACGGACAATCATTGCTGATGGTTTGATCCGGTAGAACTGTGCAATTACGACAACCATGATAGTTGCAGATTGAGTGATACTGTGACAGCGAATCTTAATTGCTCTCACTACATTTCTTACAGAAACCTCAATAGGAACCCTTGAGGCTGGTCAGTGCACTTACAGGACAAATGATAGATGTTATTTTCATTCATTTCTTGTGCTGTGTTATCTGGAAATGTTTCATTAAAATGCGACAAGAAATGCACTAGTTAGAGCCTTTCACAGGCATTTCATTGCAAAGACCAAAATCTAGATTCCAATATAGATGCATTTAACCATGCAGCCCCAAGACACAGGCCAGGAACAGGATTAATGTGTTAGGAGACTCAATGAGGGGGGTGCCAATACTGCCAAGTTATACAACTTGTTGAACAATACTGATTTGAAACTGATTTTTTTTGCACGTTTATGTGCCTCTGCATGCTACTGTGCTGTGTCTCTGTGCACTATTATATTCAGAGTGTGCCGGTGTGCTTTTTATTCTATACATACTTTGCACTATACACAGTATAGTGTGTGTACTTTAAGTATTTAGTGCATATACCGCACACTTGTAGACCAAAACCAGAGAAGTTACAATAAGTTGCATTATATGGACAGTGTGCTCAGGACTTTAAATGAAAACAATAAGATAATAATGTCAATTTTAAATTTTCTCATTTCAGTGTTAAACGTTAATAAAGACTTTAAGATGAAATGTGATCCTGGTTGATGTGCATGTTGCAATTATACAAGGCTAATACAGACTAGTGAAATGCTTTGTGCCACAACGATGGGATTAAATCTTGCAGGCTGCAGGGCCTACAACCCTCACACAAACACCTGTTTGCAGGATTTATCTCAACAAATGGTCCAATCTCACAGTCCTGACTCAAAGTACCACGCAATTGTTAAAGGGACCAGTCCAAAAAAAAGACATTTATTATATAAACTGAAGTGTTGAAAAAGACTCAAGACTCGAGACAAACACAGAGAATCTGATATCAGGTGCACACGACAGTCGATAGACTAAAAAGGCCGTTAGCAAGTGCACAAACATTGAGCCTGCTCACTCGCACATTCCGTCTTGGCTTGAGATCCGATTTCATTTAAAATCTTACTGAGGCTCGTTTTGCTGCCACATGGCAATGCACATCCCAACATTATTTTGGTAAGCATTCATGTCCTTTCTTTTCCAACTAGCTGTAACGGATCGTCACAGCTGGTTTTGAGACTCCACTGTAGCTTCATCTGTTTCTCCTTGTTTCTGCTTACTGAACATGCCTTTGTAGAGGGCTTTCTCCTTCTGGTAGTCTTTGCTGAGTCTCTCCTCCACTCTTTGGAGTTGTTTCTTCACACTGGCATCTGGGAAACACAGTGAACATCCTTTGAAAGAAGTTAGGTTGCTCTCCTAGTTTTCGCAGTTGACACTCCCCATCACTTTTAATGTCATTGACTCTAGGAGGGTGAAGACTAACACAGGCCTCCTCCGATGCATGTGAAGTCAAGCTCCGCCTCTTTTCCAACTGCTGCTGATGCATCACCACTGGGCAGCCAACACGTTCGGAGGACAATGCAGGATCCCCAGTTCTGATGGATCGCCTGGCAGACGCCTGAGCCAGCTGACATTACTTGGCAGTGCTGGGGAAAGAGTACCAGTTTTTGCTCTCTTTAACCTGACCTGGGATTCAAACTCAGATCATAGTGACTGCGCCTTAGTCCACTGACCACTCGGGCCCTTACTTTTTACTCTTTGTGACATACCACACTCAGGAACCAAATTCTGTCCTCAGGCACAATTGGACTGTTTTCCCTAAATTTGATTCAGCTCATCAGTTAATTTGATGAAGGTTAGTGCTGGAAAACCTTAAAATGTACACTGCAGGGGTACTTCAAGGATGTTACTGGGAAACACTGCTTTATACAGTCATGGCCAAAAGTGTTGGCATCCCTGAATTTTTTCCAGAAAATGAAATATTTTTCCCAGAAAATTATTGCAATTACACATGTTTATTTCCTTTGTGTGTATTGGAACAACACAAAAAACAGAGGGGAAAAAGGCAAATTTGACAATTTCACACAAAATTCCAAAAATGGGCCGGACAAAATTATTGGCACCGTCAACTTAATATTTGGTTGCACACCCTTTGGAAAAAATAACTAAAATCAATCGCTTCCTATAACCATCAACAAGCTTCTTACATCTCTCAACTGGAATTTTGGACCACTCTTCTTTTGCAAACTGCTCCAAGTCTCTCATATTTGAAGGGTGCCTTCTCCCAACAGCAATTTTAAGATCTCTCCACAGGTGTTCAATGGGATTTAGATCCAGACTCATTGCTGGCCACTTTAGAGCTCTCCAGCGCTTTGTTTCTACCCATTTCTGGGTGCTTTTTGAAGTATGTTTGGGGTCATTGTCCTGCTGGAAGACCCATGACCTAGGACGCAAACCCAGCTTTCTGACACTGGGCCCTACATTGTGACCCAAAATCCTTTGGTAATCTTCAGATTTCATGATGCCTTCCACACAGTCAAGGCACCCAGTTCCAGAGGCAGCAAAAGAACCCCAAAACATCTTTGAACCTCCACCATATTTGACTGTAGGTACTGTGTTCTTTTTTTTGTAGGCCTCAGTCCATTTTTGGTAAACAGTAGAATGATGTGCTTTACACAGTAGAATGATTGGCTTACTTACATACATTTTGGCAAACTGCAGTCTAGCTTTTTTATGCCTCTGTGTCAGCAGTGGGGTCCTCCTGGGTCTCCTGCCATAGCGT
>BRDA01012543.1:10338-21953 GCA_036984385.1 Crenuchus spilurus | reverse complement strand
ACCTGTTACTTATCACAGGTGAGTTTGAATGAGCATCACATGCTTGAAACAAAGTTATTTACCCTCAATTTTGAAATGGTGCCAATAATTTTGTCTGGCCCATTTTTGGAGTTTTGTGTGAAATTATGTCAAATTTGCCTTTTTTTCCCTCTGTTTTCTGTGTTGTTCCAATAAACACAAAGGAAATAAACATGTGTATAACAAAACATGTGTAATTGCAAGAATTTTTCTTGAAAAAAATCAGGGGTGCCAACACTTTCGGACATGACTAATTATGAATCATTTGTGAATTCTTATATCTCTTGCTTCACTTCCTTTTACTTCTTTCACACTCATGTGCACAAAGTGTACCTGGAATACTAGTGCATCTTTAAAAATTAGAATACTGTGAACATTTTCATTTGTTAAAAAAAATCTTTTTATATTCATTACATAAAGTCACATATTTCAAACATTTGTTGATTTTAATGTTGATACTGTTTGAATAGTAATTTACTAAAAAATGAAATTCTAATAATTTGAGATTCTAAATTTCTAATTTTAATGAGCTATAAGTTAATAGAATACAAAACACTTAATATAAATATGACCGTTTATCTTAAATGAAATTATCAACAATTAACTTTCACAATATGCTAATGTGGTACTGCATACACAGAGCCAGGGTAAGGGGAGCCTGGTCACTTCCTATGGCTTCCATTATATCAAAATATATTGGCTGAGAAACACTAGAGGGCGTGTGCGAGTGAGTCCTTATTGAATGGGAGTCTATTAGATTTAAATCTGATCATGTATACCAGATTTTCTTTGAATTTTGGAAAGTAAAAGAATACATCATAGAAACAAATAAATGAAAACGCCAGTAAACAGGTTTTGCCCAACATGCCACCGAGTGCTGATTGGCTGGTGCACTGCTGATCTCATTGACTGAGTAAAGCAGATCTCACTGGCATCATTGATGTACATAAGGCAGTGGAGCTAATCGTTGTTTAAGCAGCTTATGCTGCTGCGTTGAGAAAATAAATTTTTCTGTATAAAAACAATTGATCATTTAAGCTCCATATGAAGCCATTCATTTTGGACTCACTCTGGAGCGCCCTCTAGTGCCTGACCAACCAAAGAAATAAGTGGCAGCTCTCCTCACTAGAAGTTCTCAGGTATGCATCTACAAAAACCCTATTGATTTTAAAATGCGAGTCAGTGTTTTACCATTAGGTTTCCCCCTGCTGGCTTGGAGGAGGTACTGACGGGCAGTCTGTGCATCACCCAGCTCCAGTGCGGCCACTCCAGCTCTGTACAGGGCTTTAATGTCGCCCGGCCTCCAACGCAAAACCTTCAGACTGTATTCCTGCACGCGGGTGTAGTCTACAACTTCGCGCTGCAGTAAACATGCTGTTAAACACAAATGAAGACCAAAGTTTTACACATTCTGCATAGCCCTAATGTTCACTGCAAGAGAAAAGTGCAAAATAGGCATGCCGATGAAAACCAGGTGGACGAATGATAACTGAGACAAAATTGCCCCTAAAAAATCAACAATATCTGAATTGTACAATAACAGAGGTTCCACTGTATTGGAACACGTCTTAAAAATGTGAATTAGTCTGCATTTCAAATGCTTACAGTGCAAATGATACTAGTGCATCACAAAAATCTGAATATAATGAAAAGTTCATTTTTGTTCATAATTTAATTCAATACATTCAAAGTGACATTTTAAAATAATGGTGAATAGCATATTCAACATACTGTTTGAATATATATTCAGTAATATATTCAGTAATAATATATTGAATAACAGTAATTCCCTCAAACTCCAATTGAAATATTCTAATATTCGAGAATCTAGATTTCTGATTTTGATGAGCTATAAACCAAACAGATCAACAGTAAACAAAACAGACTTAAAATATGTAATTTAATGTGTCATGAATACACAATATATGTCTGAAATTATAAACAACAATGAAATCGATCACAGTATTCACATTTTTGTATGTGATACTGACTCTAAACTGTGAATTGAATGATAACATTTCAAGAAAGACATTTTTCTGGTTGTGCTCAGTCAGCTCTGAGAGTTTTGTAGTGCAAGTACAAAAAGTGGGAAGATTATAAAACAAAAACATACAGGTAGACAAAGGAAGATGCTAAAGTATCAGGATAGATTGCAAGTTGGCTAGAAAACACACAAAAATTGGAGGAAACAGCAGGCAGAAATTTACATAAATGTATTTCTAGGTTTTTGCCAATTTTTATCCCCTCCCCAATGTAGTGGTAGCCAATTAGCCCATCCCCCTTTGTTAGGCCTCTCCCCATCACTTTGCACGGTCCCTGACTCTAGGAGGGTGCAGGCAAGCACAAGCCTCCTCCGTTGCGTGTGATGCAGCCACCACCTCTTTTTGAACCACCGCTGATACACCATCACTGGAGAGCCTAACGTGCTCGGAGGAAGGCACACAGAGTCCCCAGCTCCGATTGGACCAATCAGTAGACGCCTGAGCCAGCGGACATTGCAATGTGAAAGTGATAGTGAGAGAGAGAGCGCCATCTACCCACCCAGAGAGAGCACTGCCAATTTTTTTGCTCTCTTGGGCCCCGGCTGTTGATGGCAAACAGCATGACCGGGATTCAAACTCACGATCCTCGGGTCATAGTGTCAGCGTCTTTGCCCGCTGAGCCACTCGGGGCCCCCGGCAGGCAGAAATCTAAAACATCTTAAAGAAATTGGATTTATATACTGAAAAGCTAAATAAAAACCAGCAGAAGAAGACAAACAATCTCCTCACTCATTCATGGTACGGGCTTGTGAGTCAGGTAAAGGACCAGAAATGTATTGTTACTTTAACACACATTTAGATAATTTTCTGATTCCATAGAAAATATGTTTGATAATGAAGTAATTCTTCAGGGTGATAATAAAACTTGTCACAGTGCAAAGACAGGCATATCAACTCATTTACTTGGCCAGCGAACAGCCTGAATCTCACTTCAATTTAAAGCTATGGGGTAAAGAATGGGGGGGGAAGTAACTGACTATTTTGTGTCGTTGCATTGTGTTTCTACTACCTGGTTTAGAAAAAAATGCCATTAATTAAAGTTATTGCCCAAAATGTTCAGCTATTATTGTATTTGTGATCTATTACAAAGTAAAGAAGCTGAGTGAACATCCTCTATGTGTGGTGATTCAATCACTTTTGCCAGAAATTGAAGACTAGTTCTGGATCATAAATGTCACAAGGTATTGGATGGAGCAACATCACTGTAGAGCAGGGATACTCATTGCGGCCACATGCGGCTCGCCGTGCTTTACTGGTGGCTCTCGTGACCGGTTACGAAAGTACGCCAACACAGCCAAAGTATTTTAAAAGCATGCTACAGAGACATATACTGTAATGCGCTCTACATTCCAAGCACTTGCCCTCTCATTTTGCCTCAATTAAAGTTGGTTCCAAATCGGGGATACTGTGGAACCTGGCAACACAGGCACTGTTTCCAACAGCAGGCTGCACAAGACAGCAGAGTTGCCAGGTTCACGGTTTAACACTTATAAAAGAACTAATAAAACACTCATGTTACCATATTATTAATGACTTTAAGATAAATAGCAATAATCATAATAAATCCCTTATAAACAAAATACTAAGTCGTGCACTCGTACACAGTTGTTTTGCCATTTGCTTCAAACGTGTGACAGACATATTCTGGGCTAGTTTAAGCTTCTAAAGGGCGGGTTTTAGACTGACTTTAGGCTGGATGTTTTTGTTGGGCCTGGCAACCCTGCAACAGTGCTGCTACATGGCAGCAGCGAATTCTATAAGCTAGCTAGAGCAATATGGTTTAGTCTATAGGTGGGTTGTTTATTTTTTCCATTATTTGAGTGACGTGGGGTGATATTGTGGCTCTTTCCTTGACTTTGATCTGTCAATATGGCTCTTTTGAAAAAAATAGTGAGGATCACTGCTGTAGAGAATGCAGTTCTATTGCTCCACAGCCCAATGATTTATAGCCCTTTACCGAACACTTGGCATTAGACATGGTGATCTTAGGTTCATGTGTGGCTGCTTTAAAGCCTCCCATTCTATAGGAAATGTTTTTTATAGAGGTCATACAAATTATGTAAGCAGTGTCAGTTCCAGACAATGTCTGTGTCAGCAATCGCTGCACTTTATCCCTTCTGGCTAGTTAAAAGGGACGTCCGGATACTTCACTGTACCAAATGTGTGGCCTGCAAAAAGTTATAATTGATTACTGAACATAAATTCAGTAGGGGGCAGCCGTGGCCTGGTGGTAAGGGATCTGGTCTCAATATCCATGCAGGTCATGACTTTAAGCAAGGCACCTAACCCCCAACTGCTCCCCAGGAGCCATGAATAGGACTGCACACCGCTTTTGGCACATGTTCTCACAGCCTAGTGTGTGTGTGTGTTTCACTGCACAGATGGGTTAAATGCGGAGGTCAAATTATGTTGTGTGCAATCACATTGGCAACAGTTGAATCTAATGAATATTCACCTAGAAATGTTTGTATTCCACTGGTGATTGATGTGATGTGATGTGAGAAAAGCAGGCATGGGGCATGGTCAGTTTTCACCACATACCTGCTAGGTTGTTATAGCAGTCTACTTGTGTGCTCCTGAGAAGTTCTTCTTGTTCTGAAGTGAGAGTAGGCAACTGAGAGCCAAATCCTTTAAGTGTTGATGTCACTTCTGAATCGAGACCACGAAGAACAATCAAGGCACGGTGATAATGTCCAATGGCAGACCGCACATTCTTCTCTCTGTAAAATGCGTTGCCCTCCGTTTTTAACCGCACGGCATCAGCGAGCTGAGCTTCCACCCGAGAGCTGGGGCCCCCAGTGGCCCCGGAGCACGATGCCGAGCACCTCTCCTCCTCGTCTGGGCTTTTCTCTGCAGCAGCTCCAACTGGCACCTGGCAAACACAAACCTGTCACCAGTGCTGGACTGGAGTATGCAAGCCCCTTTCCACAGTTTACATTTCTAAAATCCAGCACTTAATATTTTGGTCATTATTAAGTGGTCATCATCTTGAGATATTATCTCATTATTTTAAAACATTATGTCATCACCTGAGATACAAAACATGAATGTGATATATTAACAAAGCACATTATTACTTCAAGATACTCATTTCTTAAATCTACAACAGACCAACATACATTTTATCTCAAAAATAATGACGTAATAACTCAAAATATTGTTACAGTTTTAGGTGCTAGACTTTTTTGTGTGGTGGAAATGGGCTTCCTTTTTTAACCAAGTTAAAACTCTTCTAGACAGTTCAATAATAATCTCGATGACTGAATCCCTGATGTCTTTCATTCAAAATCAACTTTTAACTTTAGAATTTCGTAAGAACTTCAAATAAGGCTGCTGCCAAAACAGTGAGAAAATAACATTAAACTAATCATGACAGTGTATCTCCTTTCTTTTTCCCCGTCCTGCCCATAAATGTATAATCTATGTTCACAATTAGTTTTTGTTATCGGTCATATGTTTATATATTCTAAAATCTGAATTAAATAATAAAAAAAAACTAATCATGACAGGTCAGCAGTTATACATATTTTAAACGTTTAGCCAATTTGGACAAAACCGATTATAAGGTAATATAATACCAGTAAAATAAGGCTCTACAACAAGTCTCTACTGCAGACACTTCTGTTCTCCTGCTGTCTGAACTGTGTTCAATCACATCATATCACAATATACGTAGTGCTGTATTCTCCCGTGGATACACACTATTACACACATATTACAATATATCCTGTTATAACACTTTGCACTGATTGTAAATACTGCAGTACTATGAATTAACCTCTCACACCATTTAGTGCAACATTACATGCGCTCATAAAAACGCTCCAACCTGTCTTATATGCTTATGTAAATATTAATAGATATACTTTTATTTCTATACTCTACGTGCAGTTTGTCTTTTTCCTTCATTATTAGTAAAGCTTTCTGTCCATTTTTATCCACCAAAATTTCGTATAGAGCCTGAATTGGTCAAATCATTACCGATCAGCATGTTTAAATCTTGTTTTTTTTAAGAAACGTAGCTAAGAATCTAAAACTTGTTCATGTGGTCTGAATGCTGGTGATCCACGCTGGTCACGTCCCCTCGTGCAAAACATTCAATAACAACTAAACACCACGACCAGGACAGCACTAGTGTTTAACACAGTCTGTTATGTTTACCTTTTTGTCCATTGATGTGTGGTTAAAGTCCGTAGTTTAATGGTCAGTATAATGCGCTGTTTACCGGTTGAAGCACTAGGAGCAGATTTCTTCTTCGCTTCTGGTGCAGTTGTGAGTCACATTTACATACTGCCCCCTAGCGCCGCCTGTTACACACTGCAGCCTGCAGAGACCATTCATGTCTGTGACAAGAAACCCATTTACATCACTTAAAATGATGTTTTTATTTTTAAATTATCTGTCATGTCTTTGTTTTTGATATCATTGTATTTTTTATACTATATTATGTACTAGCATTTCGAAATACACAGCAAGTCATTTAATCATGAACAATACTAATAATTACGTGCTGCATTTTAGTACTTTTAATATGCATTTCCACTGGACATGTGATTGCTTCGTGTGTACAGCACAGGGACGTTTTTTTATCATCTTTCTGAGTTTTGAAATTGTAATGTAATCAAATATGCGGCATGTCATAGCCACGTAAAATTCATGATTTACCATAATATTAACTAATAATAATCTCATTTCACTAAAACAAAAATTATTCCGTATGTTAAATTGTCACACGTTTTGTATCTGCAGTGCACAGAAGTAGTGATGAGAAAAGTCTTTGTTTCTAAGCTCTGAGGTTTTTTCCACATAATCCTGATATGGACGCATTTAATCCCTCAGATACGCACGAGTAACACGTGACCCAGTTTTAACTTTGTGGGTCTTTGCTGCTCTGCTTACATAACCGCTGATCTACTGGCCCACTTATTTACAGAGAAGCGAGGCAACCCCGCCCATCAATTAACCCATTCATGTCCATTCATGCCCAACATCTACAGTCACTACAAGGAGAAAACACACAGACAACTTGTTCCAAGAAATTCCAATAACACTTTGTGTCCTTTGTAAATGATTACTAAAATCCCTTTTATATAAACAATATATGAAATGTCAGTAGTGAAGGATCTGAATGCATGCAGTCACACATCTTGTTGATATTTTACTTATGAACGTAAATATAAACCCATACGCTGGCCCTAATCCTAACATTAACCTCAACCCAAAATGTGTTTAATGTTGTATGAAATCGTGATTTCCATGTGAAGATTATATGTATTAAATGTGGTACATATTACATACAGGCACAAACTTATAAAGTGAAAAAATAACAGAATCCAGCTGATTATCAACAAAATATCTGGACGCTTCTGTTGATCATTTACTAAATGTTTTCAGATGCTTCACTGTTACTTCACTGACATGTTTGTTAAATTTACAAATGAGTTACTAAACTACAAAGAGCCAAAATAAAGTGTAGTCAGTTTTTAAAATATAGTCAGTTTTTATAGTATTAACTATTATTTCTAAACCATTATTCGCACTATGTATTACTAGGATATATAACTTGTATAGTTTATTAGTGTTTAGTGATTTTCATGCACGGATCTGTGGAATTTTCCACACTGCATTGACTGTTTGAACGCGCGAGGGTCAAAGCGGGCCAATCATGTCCGAGAACGTCAAGGCGGCAGAATGTGTGACGTAGTTAGGGGGCGGGGCCTATTCTGGAAAGAGCAGCTGTATCGGACTGATAGTGTACGTGCAGCACAAGAGTCTAGTTTATAACAGCGACTTTTGTAAACACAGCCCGAAGTCCGCATGAGCAGGCGAGACCGGAGCTTGTAGAACATCCCGGATCAGCATCAGAGTCGTGTTTTATTCTGGCTGAAGACATGGAGCTGGTGCGGCGGCTGTTGCTCGCCCACTGCGCCGCCCACACCCTGTCTGTGGTCGCAGGCCTGCTGGTGGTTGTGCCTCTGGCACTCAACGGCTCTGCGTTTAAAGGGCGCTGTGCGCTATTCAGCAGCGGCTTCTGGCGAACGGAGAACCTGACCGTGGGCGGCGGGGAGACCGAAGAAGTCACGCACCTAGTGGTCCAGCAGTGGGGGCCGCCGGCGGCGTGTCAGTTCGCCACGTTTGTGGGGGTCTTCACTGTGCTGTACGGAGCTACGCAGAGCTGGAGGAGCTTATTCTACCTCCACCGCCGGCATGATGAGTGAGTATCTACCAATATTTAGCAATGTTTCGACTATATTAACAATGTGAATCTGATGTTGGTGTTTTTTATATATATATATATATATATATATGTGTTGTTGATGTTTGTATATTGTAGAGTTTATAATAATTATAGTGTATTTGCTAGAATAAACTGTTATTAATGTTAATAATATAGGTAAAAAGGGTATTTTTTTTTATATTTTATTAACTACTATTATTTTTAGTAGTAGTAGAGTGGTAGTAATGTTTAGGCACAAAGTTACATGCCACTTTATTAACATCCTTCATCAAATTACATTATATTTAGGCTAACTATCTAATATTAATAGACAACCAGTCAAAAGTGGTCTCCTCCTCTCCTCAGGATCTGACCCTCTTATGTAGGCTGGCCAGTACAGTGTGTTGATCTTATTTTGGCTAAAGCAGAAATGAAAGTATTGTCTGTCTCTCCACTGCAGCACTTTGTTCTCTGCGTTCCTCACACTGCTGCTGAGCCTGTGTCTGCTTTTCCTTTCTGGAGGAGCCAGTGTGATGCTTGCACTCGGCCTCATGTCCTGGTGTGATACGGTCACTGACCACGACACTCGACCATACAGGTGAGCACCTGATAGCTGTGGATATTGACTTGATTTGGCAGAGGAAGTGGTACATCACTCCAGTAATTGTTAATTACTTTATTACATTGATATTAAATATTAATTCTAGATATATTGCTAATAAATGATTGTATTATGACACCCCACTGCACACATTACAGTTGTTCAGTGTTCTGCTGCTTTTTTCAGTTTGTGGACCATGTAGTGGATACTATCATGTGACATGATTCCTACTTAAGCATAACGTGTTTAAGTTTATTTTGGTTCAGGGTATTTTTGAGTCACATACTATTACACAGAAACTCATGACTGTTATTGCTGACTTGCTGAACTGCCCCTGATTACTCATTCTCTCCTCAGCTGTGCTGAGTCGCAGTCTGTCCCCCTCTATCTGGATGTGGAAACATCTTCCTTCTATTCAGAGCTCACCTGTGCACAGGTAGGCATAGCTCTTCAGCTCCTTCAGGTTATTGTACTTCTTTGTACAGAAGGCATGACATCACTTTCATACTGATTTTATAGTTTTATGCTAAAATAATCTGCACTTTTAATCAAAGCACTTCAACTATGATGGCTTTTTTTAAAGAACTCAATGATGCTATGCCAGATATGTGTATGCATAAACATGCCTATTCTACTGTGGCCCTGAAGTGCAAACCACAACAACATTAACGAAGCACAAATTACAAATCACAAAAACGCAACAACATTAACAAACCAGAAGAGGTCGGTCCCTGTGGGAAAACCTGGAAAATCGCTGATTGGACGACGCCACTTTTGAACCGGAAGTCAGGGCAATAGCACGTTTGTTGAAAACATGAATATTACTAGTGATCCAGACAAAAATTGTGTGAGTTAATGGAAAAGCTTCAATTGTAACCCCCTAATTTTATTTTTTGTTTATTTATTTACTTTATTTATTATTTCTTCTCTATTTTTGTTGTATAATTACAAGATATTAATGGATATTCTAAATTTTAGGAGCTGGGTCTCTTGTTCCTTTACTTGTTAGGCATTGACCTCTTGCTATGAGTATAGTCGTATACCGATACCAGCATCGGGTATCTGTCCGATACCACATGCGTGTACTTGTACTCGTATTCATAAAAGTGCTCCGATACTACAGGATCCGATACCAGCGTGATGGGAGCTTTGTTTCCTTCTAACAGACAGTATTAGTTTGTGCCACAAAATAAATAAATAAATTAAATTAAATTAAATTAAAAAATAAAATTAAAAAAAGAAGACGATGACTACGTACCGTAGCCGAGCTGAACAAGCCACTTAACGGCAGCGTGACTTTAACCAGCCCGGTAGTAGAGAAGGAGCAGCTATGTCAGCGGTGTGGAGGTATTTCCAGGTGAATGAAGGTGACAAAAACAGTGTTAATTTCGTTAACGATAATTATGACGAAAAATATTAGTTGACGACCATTTTTTCATGACAAAAATGAGACGAAAACTAAATAAAAACTAATATTTTAAAACGAAAACTATGACTAAAAGTATTAGACTTTACGTCGACGAATAAAAACGAAACGAAAATGTCACAGAATGACTAAAATAATGTTTTTGTCCAGTAATCCGCTTTTTAAAATAAACCTGCCGCACGTCTGACTTTCTCAAAGCAGGTTAAGCTCCAGTCACACTGGTGAAGTTTAACAACACAACGTGCTGACGTCACAGCCGCAGCTTCGACGGAAAAGAAGAAGCGATTTATGGAGTAATTTCACTTTCGCTGCCACACAAAACAAAACAGAGCAAAGTTTGTGTATGTAAAATAACTGGGAAAAGCACTACTAACCTCAAGAGGTCCTCAGTTCTCACCACCGTGAGCTTTACAAAAAGGTAAGCTAACGTAGTGTAGCTAGCTAGTTCGCTAACGGTGATGATTATGTATATCTGTTATGTTTCATTTTTGAATGTTTCAGTGTATAAAGGGGAAATGTGTAATCTGTTATCATTATCTTAGGTGTTTAGATTAAATAGATCACAAACACGTCTAACTGGAGCCATAAGACACACATACAGGCTCAGTTTCATTTTAGTTGTAAGTATTGATATTTATTAGTACTCATATTGGTACGTGGTATCGGCAAGTACTTAAATGTAAGTACTTGTACTTGTACTCGGTTTTAAAAAATGTGGTATCGGTGCATCCCTAATTTTGAGTCAGGACATACCTACGAGGTGATGCTGGACATGCTCAGGACTAACCACGACCTTTCAGTTAGTATGCGTACGCTGAAGACGCATTTAAAAGAAGCTGGACTGTACAGAAGACGCAACTACAGTACTCTCCACTTTCTGAGGTGAGACATGCCGTGGCTTCATCCAATCATCGATTTTCCAGGTTTTCCCACAGGGACCTACCTCTTCCGGTTTGTTAATGTTGCTGCGTTTTTGTGATTTGTAATTGTGCTTCGTTAATGTTGTTGTGGTTTACACTTCAGGGCCACCGTACTATTCAGATTGGTTAAAACTTTATTAATCCCTTTTGAAGACTCCTTCAGGGAAATTCAGTAGCAGCACACAGGGAAAAGATAAAAATAACTATAAACAACTACCAAACAAAGATAAAACTACTGTACTTAAATTAAAAATGAAAATGAAATATTAATTGCACATAAGTCCATAAGTACATGTCTAGTGGGTGGTGGTGGCTGCTGCTCTTTCAGTCCATCCTCTGTCATCCTGTCTCCCCCCCCCCCCCCAGTAAGTCTGATGGCATAAGGGACAAA